>CAEGAF010014646.1:0-45422 GCA_903067075.1 Micropoecilia bifurca
CACACACACACGCACGCACGCACGCACGCACGCACGCACGCACGCACGCACGCACGCACGCACGCACGCACGCACGCACGCACGCACACCAATGTTACCAACAGGGTACCATCAGCCTAACCTGCCAAGAGGGGACTTCTGTTTCCGGTTTTTTGAAAAAGCAAAAACCCATTATAAAATCAACTTTTAAGTTCTGTTACACACATGTGTGAAGGGAGTTCATGCATTCATGTGTATCTCTCTTGCTGCAGGAAAGACAAACCATCATCAAATACTGGATGGACAATCTACGTGCCAAGCAGGGCGAGATTCTTCATAATATCATCTTCCTGGAAGGCCAGCCAATCAGTAAGCTGAAGCTGTTAGTGGGTCTAGGGTTATTTGGTTGTTGTTGTTTTTGTTTGGGTTGTGTTTGCTGCTGTCTTTAACGGTCTGTAACCACCTGTCTGCAGTCCCGGAGCTGAGAGCCAGAGGAGTGATCCAGCAGATCTTTCCTCTCCATGAGCAGAGGATCCTCAACCAGCTGATGAAGTCCTGGGTCCAGGCGGTCTGTGAGAAGCAGCCGCTAGGTCAGCAGATCTACCCATCCAACCATACATCTAACCAACCACACAGCCAACCATAGATCCATCCATACATCTATACATCCAACCATACATCTAACCATCCAACCAACCAAAAATCGTTCCGTTTTAAATAGAAATAGAAATAGCAGGAGTTTGTGATGGGGATCAAGGAAATGTAGCAGCTGGCTCACTTTATCCCTAAAATCATGCATGTATAATTCTGTTCAGGATAAACAGAATTATGAACCTTTAAGCTAATTTTTCAGCTCGTTCTTTCCATATTATTTACAGATGACATCTGTGACTACTTTGGGGTGAAGATTGCGATGTATTTCGCCTGGCTGGGTTTCTACACCACCTCCATGTTGTATCCTGCTGTGATCGGCTTTGTGCTGTGGATGCTCACAGAGTCGGATCAGGTGAGAACACAACATTTGGTGGTCTGAATTATTAACGGGAAGACACCGCCGCCTGCTTGCTGCCACAAACACGCGCCTGTTTGTGTTTCCCAGACGAGCCGTGACATCTGCTGCGTGGTGTTTGCGCTGTTCAACGTTGTGTGGGCCACTCTGTTCCTGGAGCGGTGGAAGAGGAGGGGAGCCGAGCTGGCGTACAAATGGGGAACGCTGGACACGCCCTCCAAATCACTGGAGGAGCCGCGGCCTCAGTTTCGGGTGAGGGGAGCTGGATTTTACTCCTCCCCGTTTCCACCGCGGCTCCCTGCTGTTTTGGGTTGTTTAATGCTCTCTGTGTGCAGGGAGTGAAGCGCTGCAGCCCCATAACGGGATGTGAGGAGTTTTACTACCCGCCGTGGCGCAGGCGGGTGTTCAGGTGGCTGGTCAGCCTGCCCATCTGCATCCTCTGCCTCTGCTTTGTCTTCCTCGTCATGCTCATCTGCTTTGAGCTGCAGGTCAGGTTTTCTTTACTTTCCTGCTATTTTAAATGTAGCAGGTGCGTGCTAAGAATTGAAAATGTTTGGTCTCAGCTCACCAAGCCGTAGCTTTGTAGCTGAATTTGAAGATTGGTGTTATAGTCCAGCAGTGTATTAAACATCAAATGTGCCAATGTTTTAGATATAAAGTAAGCATTAACTAAAAATGTGGTAAAAGGAGATACAATTTATCTAAAGCTACTTAAATATTTAATTAATCGCCTAATTAACAGTGATGTTAACTAAATAAAATTATAAGTTGATGTACGTTAAACTAGTAATTTATTATTTCATGGTTAATTTCCCCTTCCGATCATTTAAACTGTCACTCTGGCTTATCAAAAATAATCTAAAATCTGACTGGTTAACCTGCAAAATACAAGAACAGCTCAATAAATTGTAATGTGAATGAATGAATCCAGTGTAAGACATTATACATTATACAGTTATATACAGATATAACTTTAATTATGAAAAGGTTTCTCTAGTAAAACACATTTTTTATTGATTGTTATATTTTGATTTTCTGAGAAACCTAGTTTTGGTTTATTATAACCTGTATATCATCATAAGTAAAATGAATAATTGCTGGAATTACATGATTATTTGTAGTGAATCTATAAATTTCCCTTTTTAAATTAAACTAATAAAATAAATTCATTGATATTATAATTTTTTGTGATGCATTTGTACATGCACCTCATATCATCTTGACCGAAACTAAACTAGCTCTACTAGTTTAGTATGACACATATGTTTAGTTATTTATCAAACAATTATGTCTTTTGCTGCAGGAGTTTGTGATGGGGATCAAGGAAATGCCGCGGCTGGCTCGCTTTATCCCTAAAATCATGCTTGCTATCACTGTGAGTGCATGTGACGAGGTGTACAGGAAAATCGCCTGCTGGCTCAACGACATGGGTGAGAGTCCAGCTTCAGGTCAACACAATACAATCAGCTTTATTGATGTTTCCTGAGCTTAACACATTCTGCTCCTCTATTCTGTAGAAAACTACAGACTCCAGAGTGCCTATGAGAAAAATCTCATCATCAAAATGGTTCTTGTGAGTAATTATCTGTCTCACTTTTCCATGTAGTATTTAATCAGTTGTTCTCACCTTTCTTTTGTTTTTCTTGCAGTTTCAGTTTGTAAATTCTTATCTCAGCCTTTTTTACATTGGATTCTACCTCAAAGACATGGAGCGTCTGAAGGAGGTAGGAAACGACCGTATATTTGCTTCAAGCATTACACAGGCTTACACAGTGTGCACTAGCGCCATTTTATCCCCTAAATGCTTTGCTGTGTCTGTCTCCTCGCATTGATATCCATGCCCATTCATCCATACATCCATCCATGTTTGTCTGTGTGCGGAAGATGCTGCTGGTGTTGTCTATGTTACGAAGTCTGCAGCGGCAGGTCCGGGAAAATCTGCTGCCTTACATCCTCTTCAAGATCCAGATGGTTGTGGTCTCAGTGCCCTGGTTCTTCAGGGCTTTGCTCAAGTCTAAAGTATGACTCCTGTTGACTCCTGGAGGGACTGAAGGTCCACTTTGTCTCACTCTGTCACCTCTGCTTTGTTCTGCTTTGTCTGTTGGTGCAGGGAAACTTTATTGCTAAAGATGCAATGATTTCAAATATGCGCCTGGTTGACAAACTACAGTTTTTGTATCTTTTTACTGAAGATGGCAGATACATATCGCTTATCGATAATCCATTCACCCTTCCTGTTATCTGATTAAAGTTTTGCTCTCTTGCACCCTGAATGAGCTGAGACATTGAGAATGTCTGAGGAAATACATTTTCCTTTTAAATAGCTTCTTTCTTCCACTAAACTTATTTTAAACATCTTAAATCATCTGAAAATTGCTTCAGCTAAGCCCAAAATTATTCATACTGCTGACAGATCAAGGCTTACAGAAATATTTTAACATATGTGTTTTGACTGAAAGTAGTTTTTAGATTTTAGAAAAGCACTGCCATAATCATGACATATGGTTGATGGCAAGAAGGTCATTGCTAAAGGTAAATCTTCATGAGCACAAGAGCAAAAAGCTGTTCAGACATTATAACAACAGCTAAAAAAAGTTATTTCCTTTCATTACTGAACAAGGTGTGGATAATTTACACTTTCTCATTGAAATATAAAAAAATAAATAATATTTTCCAAACTTTATACTCTTTTTGCAGTATTTTTTTAAGCACAGGGCCTGTCTCATTTCCTTCTAAATCTAAACCTTCTAGAGGTATGAATAACTGAGTTAACTGTAGCTTCTTTAGTGTGGACACGTTACTGAGTGAAGACATTTTGTTGTTTGTGCCACATGGCAGAGATGTGTTCACTAGTCAGAAATATGATAGGATTTCTGATAGGTTGGTCAGCTCCAGCCAATATCTCAGTGTTGCTTTATGTTTTGGACGTTTTCCTGTATTCTTGCACTTTAAGCTTCTGTTTCTTTGTAGCTTTTGGAACAAAGTCTACAAACTTGCCATCATCATTTTTTGCATCTTGTAGCATTACACCTTTTTGATCTTTGTTCTTTGAGGTCATTGTATGAAGTTGTGACGGCCTTTGGGACATTTGGTCTTTCCTTTCTGTCATTTTTGTTTGCATTTTTTGTTTTTGTTTTTTTTTTTGCAACCCCTCATAGTCTGCAGTCGTGTTGTTTCCTTAGCTGGATTTATAATAGTTTTCCTTGTTCCTTTCTCTGCAATCAACTTCATTCCAATATTTGATGAGCTAAACTCACGTAAGAAGTTCATCCCCAACACTCAGTAAGCAGAAAGTGAAATAAGCTGAAGATATAATTTATTGTGACTCTAAAATTAAACAGAAAGCTTCTTAGTAAAAACAATATATGTGAAAATCTTTAGTCAGCTCTTTTGTTAAACTTTGTTTGCGACTCGCTGGTGTTTGATCTGGCTGTTTCAGCTGTTATCAACAGAAGGACAAAAGCTCCTCTCCTCAGTTTCCTAGAAACTTGGATGTGACATTGTATCCAGGTTCTGTCAGGAATTTATTGAGGCTTAGTTTGTTTTAGTCTGCTGTCCTTTGCACCAGCCTTAAAAATGTTACCATACATACAGTGTGAGCCTTTGTCTATATAAGCCTTTCTGTTTTAGAAGTAGTTTTGCAAGATTTACCAGTGTCCTTCTAATATTTGTAAGTGGATCCCTTGTGGTTCATAAGACCAATGGATCCTGTTTCCTTCCCAGAGATTTAATGCAATTTAGATTTTTATACACATTTAACACAAAACCTTTTGTAATTTGGGGACCTTCTGTTTTTCAGACAACCTCCGAGTAGGAGTGAGCATTTATCGTATAATTTATCAATTGTAAAAAAAATTCTCATAGTTTTAAATTCTGACTTTCTTCATAAATTCAAATTAGAGTTGAACAAAGCCTCCTCAAAACAACAGCATTATCTGAAATATTATTTTAAAAGTTTCCTCCATCATCTGGAGAAAATTGTATAGGAATCAACAAATATCATTATATTTTAAAATATGATTAAATGCATTCACCATGTCTTCAATTTAGTGAAATAAATCAAAGTAAATGCATTTACAACTATGTTGTAATTTTTTAAATCATTATCACAATTGTACCACAAAATATTGTGATAATATTCTAAGTCCATATCTTCCACCCCTCTGACTCCATGTTAATGATTCTTCATCTTGGCAATTTTTTTTTTTACTTCTTAAGGTTTTATTGCTGAGATTATGAAACAAAGAAACATTTTCTGTAGCAAATACATTGCAACTACAAATGTTTTGTTTTGCAAAAAAGAAAACATCAAACAAGATTCTTGTTTTATGATCAGCTTAAGTGCTTAAATAAACACAAAAATTGATGGCGATCAAGGTGATCAGTGTATGTAAACCTCTTTTCTCTTCTTGCTATGGTTTGTCTTTTGATTGATTTTAGATTTGGTGAATTTCCCTCATGATGGCATCCTGCTCTTTCCTCTAAAGCTCATGTCTTTATCTGACACCTTGAAAATTCCTTTTGTTTTCTGCTTTCCTCTCTTGGTAAAAAAAACTTTCTCCCTCTTCTTGCCAGATGTTGGCCACTCTGCTCATCATCCGCCAGTTCCTTCAGAACGTGAAGGAGGTTCTGCAGCCTTACCTGTACGAGCGCCACAAGTTGGGGGAGCTGTCGCTGAGAGCCGTGTGGGACCTGCTGCTCTCCGTGTTGCTCAAATACGCCCGGCTGGCGGCCGGGAAGGTCCAGGCCTCGCCAACAGACCCGACCGTGCCTGGACCCGGACTGAGGGGCACGAGACCTGGAGTGGGGAATGCAGAACGAAGGTCAGCTCCATCAAAATTCGCTTTTAGATCAGGCATGTCCAAACGCTTTGTCAATTGGGTTAAAATTGTCAAGTCAAAAGTCTTGAGGGCCAAACATTTTTTATATTTTCTAATAAAAACTGTAATACCTTAATTGAATAAATTAAGGAGTCAGATTTTCTTTTGTTGGAAATATATGTGTAAACTATTATAGAGCCAAAACTTAAGAAGGGTTTTGCAGACTTGTCTTGTTAAAATAAATATGTCAGGTTTTTATTGAAAAATAAACAACAAAACTGTAGTCACTTCAGAGGAATAAAAGCAGAATTTAAGTAGCTTTGGGAATGGAGCTGAAAAGATTTCAGCCTTACAAAAGAATGCTAAAAGTATAAAGATGAATATTTTATATTTTAAATTAATGTATATTAATGTAGTTATTGTATTTCCATTAGTGTCTCAGCTGCTTCTAAAAACAGCCCAAGTGCTAAAAGAAACATCCAACTTATTTTTGGCAATACATTAGTATTTTTTGGTGTCTGGAAAGTGAGCCATTCAAAAATCTCCAGAAGGTACCCTTACAAATCACCTAGCAACCCCAGTGAAGTCCAGTCCGTTACCTAGCAACCCAAATGTAGCTCCAGCATATTTAGTCAGCAGGTTTTCCGCTTTATGCGCTATGCAATGGCTGGTGGAAAAGACAAGTGTTGGTTGTGCAGGAGGCTCTACTTCTGCTTTTTAAAGATGTCCAGTTGTACATTTGCTCATCTATTTGCACCCAATTTCACATGTGAGTGTTAATAAACATGTTTTTAAATTTGTATTATTCCTGAATTGCAGCCATGGGCCGTAAATGGCCCTCATGCCACACTTTGGACCCCCATGTTTTAAATGAAACGATAGTGTGCAGATGAGTAACTGACACTAATCATTTACTCTCACATCTGCTCGGGTTCACTCCATCTTCCTCCGCCATTGTGCCGCTTGCTGTTATGATTCATTCCTGTCAGACGTTTAGAGAATAGCTCCAGCGAGCTGCTTACACTCTCAGCTTGCCCGACACGTAACCACTCATTTAACTCCTCGCAGGGAGAAGAAGTGTTTGAACGGCGGCTGTGGAGTGCCTGACGAGGAGGAGGGAGGAGAGCGGGACGAGGCTGACAGCGGGAGGTTCAGCGAAGGAGAGACGGAGGAGGAGAACGTGATAGACTGCGGCCTGAAGCTGAGGAAAGTCAGCTTTATAGAGAAGGTACAGAGCGGAGCGTCAGATGAACTTTAACTTTTTGTGAGAGTAAAAATAACAACAGCTGCTGTGTTGAAGGTGGACAGAAGGCCGGCCTGTGGAGGAGCCCCCATGGAAAACAGCTTCCTGGAGGAAGGGAGCCCCACCATGGTGGAGAAAGGAATGGACCCGGCCTCTGTGTTTGAAATGTGCGATGATGACGATGATAATGGAATCCATGATGTGAAGGACCCGGGAGGGGGAGGCGCAGAGGGGCTCAGTGCTGCAGCCGCTGCAGGCAGCGCCGCCCCGCCGCCGTCTGCCTCAGACGGAGCCGCGTCACTGCGTCACAGAAGAAGAGGCCAGAGTGTGGAGAGGACAGAGCCTAAAACCAAACGGGAGTCATGGATGGATCCTCCAGAGGAGACGGAGAGCACAACACTGACTCAGGCTGAGATGGAGAGCTGCATGCAGACCTACGCTGTAAGAATGCACAGCTGTCAAACTCAGTTTCGTTTTGGTCCATAGGAGATTATAAGTCTCTTCAAAGGGCTGGTTGCGGCAGGAAGGATTCATAAAAACTATTAACAAACTGTTCAAATATGAATAAATAGCTGTCTCTGCTTTTGAACATTTTTTCACACCATACAGGTAAAGCTGTTTTGACTTGATTGATAAAATAATATTTAAGTCCTGTTATCTTGATGGTGCTATTTATGCACCGGGCCACATAAAATGTTATAGCGGGCCGGATTTGGCCCCCGGGCCTTGAGGTGGAGGAGTTTCAGCTCCTCCCTGTGTTAATGTGCAGTAGAGCTTCAGGTCCAGCAATAAAAACCAGAAATCTATCAGAGTGTAAGGCAGCCTGCCAGCAACACCGTTATGTTATGCTGCTGTTTATTATTGTTTATTTACTGCAGCTCATCTTCCATCATCATAAGATTAACTGAATGGGAGACAGAATTTAGCTGTAGTGTGAATTAATTCGTTTTTCATTCAATTCAACAGTAACAAAGGGAAATTTATCATTCAAGTCAAGCTTGGTCAGCAAACAAAACCATAAATAATGATGTATCAAAGGAATTTCTAAAGGTGCAGTTTGTAACTTTTACAAGATTAAATTTTTAAAATATATTTGTTAAAACTGTCAGCATGTCGTGACAGTTTAATAAAGACAGATCATCTGAAAGGTTTCAGCTCCTCCACCACCTCCCAGTGCTACTATCTGAACAAACACTTCAAACAACCAATCAGAGCTAGGAGGTTCTTAGTGCTGTCAATCACCATCCTGTATGTGCTGCTCAGTGTGCTAATGGCAGAGAAGCAACTTACTGTTAGAACTGTTCATTTGTTCTCATTGGTGCCCACACTAACTAGTCTTAGCATTCCTGTCAGGCTCTGTTGTGGTGAACCAGCTGTGGTACAGCAGGTGTGAGCATTGCATACATGAGATGATTGACAGTGCTAAGATCCTCCTTCTGGCTCTGATTGGTTGTTTCTAAAGAAGTGGCGTATTTCTGAAGATGACCACAAAACTACAGAAGGCAGAGGAGCTCGATTCCTTTCACAGATTATCTGTCTCATCTTGACTGCTTCAGCAAATATGTTAAAAGTTATATACTGCAGCTTTAATTAAGAGAAAACATTATAAAAGTCAAATTAGGTAAAGATATTAAAAATATATTATAGCTTCATTAAACATTTGATCTCAGTAACTCCAGGCTCAAGTTTCACTTGTCCTGTAACTTTTGCTCTAACACACCTGAATCAGGTCAGCTACTCTCTCGGCATGTCAGCAAGTTTTGCAAAAACCTGGTCAGGTGTGTTGGCGTTGGATGTGAAAACCTCTTTATGAACATACGTCTGACTGGCTGACACGCCCCCTTCTGCCTGAGAAAAGTACGGTTCTCAAAATACTAATGCAACATTCTAGATTTCTTTTGTGGGAAAGCAGTGTGTTAATAATACAGTTTTTACTCTGGTTTGTTATTTATTTTACCTGTCTTAAAGGGACAGTGTACATGAGTTTCAGTCCATCATGTAATTATGTCCGATTTAGTCGTCTAGGTTCAGTTTCGTCTGTAGTCCCAGTCAGACAGAAAGCATTGAACAAGATTAAAAATATTAAGTGATAGTTAATTTAACAAAATACTGAAAAATGATTTGAAAACAGAGAAGAACACAAAGCTTAAAACAGAAAAATGTATGTATTTTTCTTGCTTGGTTCCTTAAACAATACTTTTACACTTTCGCTCATTCATGTATTACACAATCATATTTTAGCTGCACAGACAGTTCATTGGCCTCACTAAATATTCAGAACTTTGTCACCAAGAACTTTATCTACATAGTAATTAAAGAGATGAATGTTTCACCTGTTTTTTAGGACACCTTCCAGGATTACCAGGAGATGTTTGTCCAGTTTGGCTACGTGGTTCTCTTCTCCTCTGCCTTTCCTCTGGCCGCCATGTGTGCGCTCATCAACAACATCATCGAGATCCGCAGCGATGCCTTCAAGCTGTGCACCGGGTTGCAGAGGCCGTTCGGAGTCCGAGTGGAGAGCATTGGCCAGTGGCAGGTGAGGCTCATTCGGTCCAGAGTTAAAGTAGGACAATATTTATTTAACTTGCAAATTGCATATAAAATGTAATAAACGTTTAACTTTTTGCAAGCAGAAACAACATGACAGAGGTTTTTATTACTTCTTCTCAGACGGCGATGGAAGCCATGGGCCTGATTGCCATCATAGTGAACTGTTACCTGATTGGTCAGTGCGGTCAGCTGCAGCGGCTCTTCCCGTGGCTCAGTCCAGAGATGGCCATCATCTCTATTGTCATCCTGGAGGTACAGTTTAAATCACCCAGTCAAATACTACTTTTTATAATTGCACAGAAAATTTACACATTCCTAATTAAGACTTTAAAATGTGAACATGTTTTAATTATTTTATCTAGTTATTTCCAAATGTGTAGTTGAAACCTGACTGTGGGTGGTAAAAAAGTCAAGACTTGAAAGGATTCTAATAATTATATATATTAAAAAAAAAGCTAAAATAACTACTCATAATTTTTGTATGAAACTATTTTTTAATGCTTTTCCCTGGAAGTTGCTTCATTTGACTAAATCACACTCCCACTTTAAAGATGCTAATGATCCCAGTTGACAGTGATTGTAAGGACTAATCAATGCTCTACAGTGTTATACCCTAATGTAATAATTCTACCAATTTATCTTCCTAAATGTCCATATTAGACCTTATTTTATGTTTTTATATATAATAAAATGAAACGATTTGTAAAATCTCATTACTTTTCATACGTAATATAAGGAAATTGCTCTCATAAGTTGTGTATATCTCTAAGCTGCTGCTCCAGTCAGGATTCTTTAGTTTTAGCTCGGTCAGCTCTGCTCGCTGCGGCTGCTTGTATCTGAAAGACAAGAACAGCTTGCAGCTCCGTCCTGGCCTGATTAGGAAGTCAGGCGTGACCAGGAGGACACTTTCACAGTCCACAGGTTCTGGTCCAGAAATTACCTGAAGTAAATGTTATGTTGAGGCTTTATCATCCTTTCTGGTATCTAATTCAAACATGGTCCATTAACTGCAGGAATCTTCTTCTAAATGTGTTTCTTTCAGCACTTTGCGATTCTCCTGAAGTACGTCATCCATGTGGCCATTCCTGACATTCCGACATGGGTCCAGGAGGAGATGGCGAAACTGGATTACCAGCGAAGGGAAGCTTTTAAGGTAAAGGAGGAAGCAATTTGTTGGCAGTGATTGGGGTTGTTGAGGTCCAGCTGGCACCTTCACTGCAGCACTTCGGCATTATGTGGAGGGAGAATGTTTACTTTACACCTGATTTACTTTAAATTTTGAAAGCGAAAAGGTTTACAGCCGAACATAAAAAGGAAAACTGCATTTCAGACGTCTTCCTGCAGTGAGGGGATTTGCAATATGAGCAGAGCGTTAGTTAGTGCTGATCCTAGTAAACACCTAAAGTGATTTTTATTTTCTCTTCATTGCAGAAGCATGAGCGGCAGGCGCAGCAGCATTATCAGCAGCTGCAGAGGAGGAAGAGGGAGGAAGAGGAGCGGCAGAGGCAGGCGGAGCATATGGCTCGCAGGGAGAGGGAGCGGGATGACAGCAAAGGTGACTCCTCTGGGGATCACCACCACGACAAAAATCACGGGAGCAAATCTCGCTCCGGAGGCGGCGGAGGAGGAGGGGCCAGCGGTTCTGACAAACCCAAGAGGCCCAGCTCCCTGCTGGCCAACAACAATGTGATGAAGCTGAAGCAGATCATCCCGCTGCAGAGTAAGTTCTCCTCCAGCGGCGCTCGCTCCCCGCAGTCGCCCACCGGCAGCGAGCCCAAACTCCCCGGGTTCCTCAGCTTCAAGTTCCTCAAGTCACCCGAGAACAAGAAGGAAGGAGCCGCCGCCTCTGCTGCAGCCAGCACCAACACAGCCGCAGCATCATCATCATCATCCTCATCATCAGGTAGCAGCTCTCAGGAGCGTTCTCAGTCACCCAGTAAGGCCTTCAACCCTGGAAAACTGTTTAACTTTGGGAAATCCGAAGGGGGAGCGTGTGTGAACGGGGCTCCGCCGCCCAGACCCGGAGACGGGTTGTCGTCGGAAAGACAAACCTCCCGCTCCGACTTGAACGGTGTTCCTGACGAGTTCCCTTCTCCTCCAGGGGAGGGATCCGAGAACGGACATGCTGCAGACTTGGACCCGGCCAGTTCGAAAATCTAGCAGCTCCGGAGGAGGAAAACTACATATCAGCCGGAGTTGATGTGCTTTACTGTGAGAAAATGCCTGAAAATTTCCTGTTTGTGAGGAGGGAAGCAAACAAGAAAAGATGAATCGGATGGAAGATGACTGTTGTTCCGGTCTGCTTTCTTGCAGAGAGACAAAAATAATCTGGCTTTGTACGACAGACGCAAGCCCTTCTGTCATGACCGACTAAAACACACTCACTCAAATTCTTCCTTTCTGCAATACATAAAGAAATGCATGAGCTGCGTTTCGACTATTTTAAGCCTTTAAAGCAGAGAGCTATGTTTCCTGATTTCCTTTAGTCAGAAATTGTAAGCATCTTGGTGGCCTCACGTGAAAAAAAAAATAAATAAAAAAGCCAGTTGTGAAAGGATAGGGGTTAAAAACAAACATGGAACTATTTCCAGACTTCATCCTTTCCAACACAAGTAAATATTTTATCTTTCTTTTTTTTTTATTTTGATGAATTTTTTGGGCCCTTCTCTTTTGTAACAAAGCGGATAAATGGAAAAGCAATATCAGTCAGTGTTTTAATGATTCTCAACAGGCACAGCATAAATCACCAGCTTTATTTTGAAAGCAGAGGTGACGTCTGAGCGTTCAGTTCTCTTCCCTTTCTGTAACAGATTTTTTAAAAAATCACAAAGTAAAGAGCTTTGTAAGTCAAATTACCCGTACCAACATTTTTCCCAGGAGAAATTTAGAGGCAGTGGCTGAAGGTGATGTTTGGGAAAGTCGGATGATGCCTGTAGCGAACTGGAAAAAACATAGATGGCGCTCCGTTTCACACACTCCAGTCAGACGTGGCAAAATGAGTCCAGAGGTAGAGGAGAAAGTTGCACTAAACCCCAACAAGAAGCTTTGATTCCAGCGTCATTCACTACAGTATGTTACACAAAAACGTTAATCTTTTTAGTATCCACTGCTCCCTCCACACTTATTCTCTCCTGCTGTGATGAAGCTTTGAAATGAATGAATAGTTTCCTCAGTAAAAGCTATAGAAAAATCCCAAATCGTAGATATCCCCTATTAAGAAAACGTTTTCATCTCATCAGCGCCCCCTGCAGGTTTCAGTAGCATATAGATCGTCCTCTGACACGTCCAGTTCCCTGCAGAAATCACAAAATGTTTGTTGTATTTTAATGTTCATGAAACAATCTAGCAAAGTTCACAAGGCTATTAGATGTAAGACGGACCCCCAGCATCACACGTCCTCCACTGTACATAACAGTATTCATTCTTTGTTTCAAGAACTAGAATGTTTGCTGCTAAAAAGACAGGAAGTTTTTCTAAATGAGTTCTAGAGATTGTTTTATTATTATTTTTGCCTTCATTACCTTTGTCTTCACTTTGAACAGTGGCAAGATAAACTTGGATCCTCCACCTGCCCCTATGACTAAGAAAAAACGAGATCTTTGTGTCACACAATATTAATACCCCAGGGAAACAAAAGTCCAAAACCAAGAACATTAAAAGCTACAAAGTAGAATTCATTAATATTTTATTACTGATGGCTATCAGTGAGATTGTAGTATTTTTCTCAGTAAACTACTGGAATAAAAGATAAATGTATTTATTTTAAGGCTTTTTTTTAAACACAGTGCCAATAAGTGTGGTGGGAGATGTTTTATTTTATCTCTGCTCTTAGCAGTTCTGATGGTTAAACACTGACCATGCATTTTGTTTTTACAGTACAGTACCAGTTTTTTCCATTGACTTTTCCAACTACATGTAATATTTTTCAGGTTATGGTTTTTAATTTGATATGTACTGTATTCTATAGCTGCGACAGACTGGCGACCTGTCCAGGACGTACCCTGCCTCTCGCCCGGAACGCCAGCTGGAGATAGGCACCAGCAACACCCGACCCCATTAAGGGATAAAGGGTGTAAGAAAATGGATGGATGGATGGATGTATTCTATAGCAGATTTAGACACTAAAGAGAGAAAGAAGAAAATTGTTAAAACAAAAAAGTAAAGATGTATTCCCTGAACTTGTTGGAGCGTTATGCCTCAGATGGTTTAGTTGGTATTTTATTTTGTTTACAGAACCCTAAAATTTGAAAGCAGGCTTTTAAGAAAGCTTTTGCACACTGCTCTATTATCATTTAATCTGCTCAGTTAACTTTATGTAAACTCATCATCATGCAAACAGTAAGTCATTATTTCAGGGTTTCCAGAAGGTGGTGCAAGCTTGTAAAAATAAACATTTACCCATAAAACCATTCTGTGGGCATCAGGATGCAGCAGCAGCACAGGTTTAGATGGAAAAGCTTGGTGGAGTCATTACACTGTAAAACACACATTTCACATGTTTCAGAGGCCACTGAACTGTCCTGTGGGTTAACAGATGGAAACATTAACTATGCATTTACACACTTTCACCTCCAACACGGACTTTGGCAATAACACTGAGTGGAAGCAGATACTGTAGATCGACATTGAGCAGCACATCTATCTCCGCCTTTCTTCACTTCTCTTTTCTTTATTTATGGAGAATCGTCACTGAATCTGTTGAAATAACATGTTTTATTGTCGCCTCTGCCTTGTCAGACCAGTTTGAAATGAATAAATAAAAGAAGATTTAATGCAATACAGAAAAAAAAAACACAAGAGGGTAAACCATGTTGCAGCATCAGTACTATAAGCGTGTTCTCTTTAACTTCTCTGGAAGCTGTTCGTTATAAATGTAAAATAGGAATTCCCGGGATGAGAGGAACATATTCTGTCTTTGTGTGTGTCGTTAAAAGGCTGCGACGTGAATTATTAAAGGAAGTCGATGCAACAACATAAACAAAACGTAGATGTTACAATGTAGCTGAGCTCAGTCTTATTAAAAAAAAATCCACCCAGAAGAACATCATGATGTCCCTTCGTCATCATCGTCATCATCTGTACACGTGTTTTAGCAGAAGGCTGGGATCGGGCTGTTTGCTGAAGCTGTTAGGTTTCTATGTACAGTTCCACCTTTTCCCGTTCAAGCAACAAATATCAAAATAATTTATCTTCATCATAAACTCAAGGCAGCTGGAAATTTAGACCAGATGAGGGATTTTGACAAGCCTGAGTCACAGAAGCTAGCTTTGATCGGGTCGAGCTCTGACGTCCCTCAAAGGAAGCCTCTTCCTCTTTAACAGGAAATCAATGCGATTGGGCCGGGTGGATTTATCAAACGCGTCACGTTCTG
Organism: Micropoecilia bifurca; assembly: GCA_903067075.1. Classification (NCBI taxonomy): domain Eukaryota; kingdom Metazoa; phylum Chordata; class Actinopteri; order Cyprinodontiformes; family Poeciliidae; genus Micropoecilia; species Micropoecilia bifurca. The sequence continues at coordinate 14,973 of CAEGAF010014646.1, forward strand.
GGATTTGAGTTGGATGTGAACGGATCAGGTTCTCAACGCAGCTTCATTAAAACCCGACCCTAACCTCAAAAAATCTGATGTTTCATCACAGCCTCACTGACACGACATCAAACGCTCTTCCAATGTACAAAAGAGAGAAATAAAACAAAATGGTCTTTTAAAGAAAAATACTGGGAAATGGGATTATTTATTTCTGTTAATTTATTTTGTCATATTTTTGTAAAATCTGAAAAGAATAGTTAATAAAACTCTTTTCAAATGCATTTCATGTGTTGGGAGTTTGTTTAGCTGAAAAAGTTACAGTACATAATGTTGGCGGTACTAAAATGGTATTCAGGGTTTTTGTTTTTATGTTCATTTTTATTTTTTTTATTTCAAACAAGTTTTTAAAAACAACAAAAAGCAATCAGTAGGACAGAGAAAACATGAATATTTAACCAAGAGAAAAATTTGTTTACCACTACTTTTCTGTCTGAAAGGAGTAGAAAGAAGTTAACACTTATCCCAATTTAATAAAATATATTACTTACTGACTCAAACATAATCAAAAATAAACACTTAGGTGTCTGTAGAGAGGTTACGATTAGAAAACATCTTACTGGTGGTAGATTAAGAGTGGCTGGCAAAAGTATTAAAAACATTTGAACTTTTTTTCTACTCATATCTTCAGCTAAAATTACCAAAATTATTTCTATTTGTTCAAAATCTGCAAAATTTGATCATTCAGTAGATTTTTTGTTGTTTTAGATAAGATAGGAAACCCATTGGGATTAGTAAATATTAAAGAAATGTAGTTTTATTAAAAAAAATCAGACTTTTTAGATGTTAAATTTATCTTTTGTAGTTGATTTTGTAATTAAAAAAAAATTCCCTTGAACTTCGAATAATATTGCCTGCAAATGTGGACAACAAACACCGAAACCATCCCAACAGTGCAGCATGGTAGAGGCAGTATGGTACTATGGGGTTCATCTTCTTCAGCATGGGAAGACAAATTAATTTAAATATTGAACAACTTAATCAAAATGAACAGAAATAACTATGAAATACATCCTGCATCTATCTTGTGTGTAATGAATTTTAATTGTAAAAGTAAAACTTTTGATTATTCTGATTTATTGACTTGACTATATAACCATTCAAAACTAGCAAAATAGATCAGTGAATTGTTAAATATCTAAGATATATTTATCATTGCCTTTCTATCTGCCCAGTTTCATTTCTAATTTCATTTTCTTTTTCCAGATTCACATTTTAAGAACCATGTGACAAAATCTAGTTTCAGTGAAGCTTTATTTGAACAAAGTTTAAAGGAACATCTGATCAAACACAGTATGGGAGCAAGGCCTAAGGTGGAGCTGAACATGATGATATGCTTCTGCTCTGATAAACTTATCAGAGCAGAAGCATATCATGTTTTTATGACTTAAAAAAAATGGGTATCTACACTGACTGCTGCATCGGCTGATAAAACATCAGGAGGCTTCGACGTGACTCTGCTGGGCAGTGATAACAAGAAGCTTCATCGCAGTGTAGCGGTTTATGACGCCAGAACGAACTGAAAGTACGAACGCTGCTTCCCATGCTCCATGTGCATTCTGTGGCTGAAAACGCTAAAATATCACTTTTAAATCCCACTCTGTGATAATTCATGCCAGATCTTAAACTGAAAAAAACCTCCGGAGACTGGAAGATGCAGAACGCGGCCAAGCCGGGGCAGCTAAAGGGAATCGAACCACGATGACGAGCTGTAAGGCCTCTAGGCTGATGCCTTCGGTTCTGTAACAAAACATCCAGCAGTGAAAACATGCAAGCCAGAGAACGTCCACTGGGCATCAGGGAGCTTCCTTTCCTATCGCATCCATGGGTGTGTTTTTATTTATTAGAAAAACACAAACTTACATAATTGGATAATTCTGACGATAACTATTTACAAGAAAAACACCTTTCCTTTCATGTAATTTGATCTTTTTTCTTTTTTTTTTACCATCTGTGCTTTACGTGTCTGAATTCCTGCCTTTAAGAAAATCATATTTTTATAGCCATAATCAGTGAGATGGTAGGTGTAAAAACGCATCTCAGACAAATTAACCTAAATCCTACGAGCACAAGTCCCAGATTAACACACAGATATGAATATAGTCGCATTTTATGGGAGATTTTGGAAGAAATGGCTCTACTTTGTGCTCTTTGTCACAGTGCATTCTTGGTTCTGTGGCGTTTTCAGAGATGCTGAAGCGCCCCCGTGTGGTTAAAAGTGGGCAGTGAAACAGAGTGGGCACTGCGGCTGGCAGGAAGCTCAACAACGACGAGTTGTAATAAAATTAACAGAGTAACAAAACGTTCACGTGGATCAGAGCGGATCTACACAGGTTTAGTTTTTAAAAGTAGCTTTTTCTGTCCAGTGTGTCTCCATCTCAACTCTACATACTTTAACACTCACTCGCTCCACGCAAACAGAACGACACGCATCCACAGCGTCACACGCATACAAACACTTACAGGTATACAGGCTCACACGGGGAGGAGTCCACATGTCAATCAGAGCCAAAACAAAAACATTATGATGGATTTTGACTCGATCTTAAACACAGCCAGCCAGGAAAATCCTGATCAGTGCACCTCTTTTCAAAACTACCACGTATTTTTATTCAGGTTCGCCCAACTTCCTGTGTTCATCAGTTCACATAGGCTACACCCTGTTTGTGCACATGCTATTTCATCCTCTCACACACAAACACAAACACACACACACTTTATGAGTCGTCATTCATCTCTTGGCTGTCTGTCCTGGCGATTTTCCTCGGCGGTGCTGGGCTGTCCACCTCGCCTTGTTCCTGTTCCCTCTTCTTCGCTGCATTCTGCTTGAAACAAAACCACAAACACGTTAGCGATAATCCAGGGATTTTTTAAATATAAATAATTTATTTAACACACAATTAACTAGTACTGATTGAAAATAAATATTTAACTAAAGTTTTAGAAAAAGGTGTTAATGAAAGCACTTGCTCACCTTTTTGTCCCACTGCTGATGCAGGTAACGCAGGAGGATGTTCGTTTTCTCTGTTACAATAACTGCAACGTCAAAAGAGGAAGATCAGGTTAGAACTTCTTAATAATATCACATGTTAATAAATGCACAGATTAACAACTGCACAAACTTTATATCATCATCGCTCTGACTTCTTTTCTTTCCTCCCTCAGTCAACAAAACCTCAACCTGTCCTCGATCTTCCCCTGCAGCCAGGTACTACTCTTTAAAATTGTATTGATTATTCAAGTGCTTTTGTCACCACAGTGCAGGCTGTTCTAATAAATCTGCTAGTGCAGCCAGTCTGAAGCCGCTCCCAGTGACTCACTCTGTTCAGAAGGGTATTCCCGGGTCGGGAGGTAAACAGACGGCCTTCGGTTCTGGACAACAAAACACAAAGAGATGAAAGAAAGAGACAACAGTTAAGACTTATTCTCGTTTGCAATACAATACAAAAACTAATTCCCAATTCAGTTCAAAACAGTGGATAACAGCTTTTAGATTTATTTTTAAAAAAAACTGTATCAGCTTAATTTACAACATAAACGTACATTAACCATAAGTAGTATGATAAATGCGCAAAAACTTAAACTGTAACCTTAAATTTACTCAGAATAACTATAATTTAAGGGTTTAAGGAGAAAAATAATCTGAGTTTCTTTTTCTCCAATACAACTAGAACTTAACGGCCATTAATAACGGTCATTTCACATACAACAAACTGTTGTACACAGTGACAATGTAATGTTGCCCCAGAGCAGCTTTAAAAGGCGTCTGGGGGAAATAACAGCAGCAGATAAAACAAAAGCCGCTCCATCCTTCACATGAGTTTTATGTTGTATATTTTCATTTGCAGACAGTGAAGAGTCAGTCGGGTTGTCAGATGTGACCAAAAAAGGACGAGAGCCCAGGAAAAAATTTAATAAAAATCTGCTAAAAAAGGCTGTGGTTTTTCTGAAATAGTATGTCCACAAGATTATTCTCAAACTTCTACTTTGATTCGACATATATTTTAGTAAACCTTATAAAAATATGTTTAGCAATTAAACATATTGCTAACATTGATTAATTATTCACTCTAATGTAATCATCCTTTGTAGACATTAAACACAGGGACTAGTGTTCCAATAAAACCTCTGCTGTAAAGGGATTTATTCATTTTTTAGTTCTGCATTTCATTTGAAATAATAGTGAAAGCCAGTAAAACTACAGAGCTGTGTGACAAACTTTTGTCATGAACATGATATAGATAATAACTGACCAAGATGAAAATGTTTCCTAAGACTCCTAGTTATAAATATGTTGTTTAAAAACCAAACACACAACAGAAAATCAGATGTTTCTCCTCTTCGATGCCATGTTAGATGCTGTTGTTATTTATGTTAATCAGAGAACATAGGAAAAATGTGATGAAAATATCAATTTGTTTTGTATATGATTTAAAAGATGTGCTGAGTTACTTAATATAATTTGAGGGATTTTAAAGCATTATATTTCTAAAGTGAAAGCTGTTACTTCCGGCTGCTGGTGGAAAATCTTAGCGATTTTATAATGAACACTTTATATTTAACAATGAGTCATAAACATCAAAGAACTGAGGTCTATTGCTATCCATTTACAAACATGCAATATCCATTTACTCACTGATGCTTTACAAACTGAGTCTGCATGGAATCTGCTGAAGTTGCTCTTATTGTAGACTGGAAGTCCTTTCAAGAAATCAGCCTGAGGGGAAAAGATAAGAGATGGTTATAAAAAATTATTTTAATGAGCAATATCAACGCTTTTACTTTCGTTTCGTTGAAATATGTAAATGAATAATCCCCAATTATCGTCTAAGCTGGACATCAGCATCTGTTTTAGATCAAAGACAGGGCGTCACCTCCTCTATACAAACCTAGAAACCTGCATTTATCCAGCTACTGTCCCTAAAACATCAACTGTGACCTGGAATCTGAATTTACTGATATGAGCCGGAGTTGACCAGGAGCATTTTCACAGAACAAAAATGCCGGTTTGGCCTGAAAAGAAAGAGCAGGTGTGGCAACCAGCAAGCTAACATTTAGCTACACGTAGTCAGATCGCCATCACATACTCTCTATACGTCAGACAAAAGCCACAGGACCAAACGTGTTGTACAAGAAGTACCTTCTCCATGATGACGATGGCAGAAATGTCTAAGGTCGACTCGCCGACTCGACTCGGGGTTTGTTGTGCTGCTCGTTATGGCCGCGATAGCTAACAGGCTAGTCCACCGAGGCAGCTAACCCGACGAATTTTACTGCAAAACACAGCAACGACCTTCACATAGAACTTCTGGTGTCCATTATACTTAGATAGATATCCAGGTGTCAACTAAAATTTACACAACACTCATAAAACAAATCAATCCAAGCTGACATCCCATAAGCTCGTAAAGCTATTTACATATGACTCCGTCGGCTAACATGATAGCTGAATGGTAGGGATGTTTACCTGGCCACGCCCTGGAAGCGGCTATTGGCTTACTCGCGCAACCACGTGATAGAAGGTTGAGCAGACAACCAATCAGGAGGCAGAGCACATTTTGCCCTGTTGACGGGCCCCGCTCTTCGACATGTTGAGTAGTGATGGGAATTTCGTTTCTTTGCAGGATCCGAATCAATTGGCTCTATTCATTTAAAATATCTGACCCATGCGTTCAACTGTCAAATTGCAGAGTATTTGCACCTCTTGAACCTCATTTTCACATTCTAACAAATTATAAACACAAATGTCAATGTGCTTTATTGCAATATACAAAATTTTGCCTGATTGTTAAATGAAAGGATTTAATTTAGCAAAAAATAGATATATCTGAAAAGTGTGGTGTACTCTTTTATTCACCCCAGGACTCTTTATACCTTGCAGAGCCACTTCTTTGCAAATTGTTTTTAGGTATGCCTCTGCTTCCTTTTTCAAGGAAGCTGAAATTCAGTGAAATCGGATAATGAGCATTACGTTTTCAACTTGTCATATCCATTTGGATTAGTCCAGTTTGACATTCAACTGAGCTATTATAACAAATCAATACGCGTTGACTTGATGGATATGAAATATCCAGTCATTCAGTTGTATTCTGAGAGTATGATTTATAGAAAAAAGAATAGTGAAGAGTTTAACACATTTAGAAACAGTGACTGAGATTAAGCCTTATACTAACAGTAATTTATTTTATAACATGTTTTACTTAGACTTTGTCTCCATCAGAAATCTATATTCCACTTGAAGATTGACTTAAAAACTTCAAAAATATTCAAGAATATTTGCTAAAATATTTCAGAATTTGACAGAAAATATTTGAAATACTTTGACATTGTATTCTGGGAAACAAGGTATTTAGTCTGGTGGGTCTGGTTGCTTTACAACGTCAGACCTTCTATACACTTGATTTTGTTGAATAAAAGTCATGATGGACAACATGTGATTCACCAAACAACATGGTAAACATTACGTCACATCTACAAAGAGATTGAGATGCTCTACGGGGAGAAGGAAGGTCAGTGGAGGCCGAGTGATGCTCAAAAGGTATTTGAATCCAAAACTTTGTTTCTGCAAGACAGAGGAGCCACATTCAAACACAAGCTTCCTCTCGGGATGAGTTGGATATGCTGTCTTCCCCTCTTTCGCCAGCAGGGGGCAGCTCTTCACACGCGCATCAATGACCAGAGGCAGATGGATTTAAAATCCTCTGACACAGACGGAGAACTGGAGCGTCTCCAGCCGCCTTCACTCATGTCCCAGTATGAAACTGGAGGACTGCAGCTCCTCTCAGCTCCTCTCTGATATTTGGCTGCATCTCTGGTCCCTTAGAAAGACATGTTGTCTGCTGGCACACACTGGCCGGCCGCCATGTGGTGGCTGCTCTCCACAGGCCAGCGAAATCCAGATAAATTAGATTATTGGATTGGCTACAACAGATTATAGCTCTCCTTCGATGCTTCATAAGAAAGCGGCACCAGTTTGATCATAGGAGGTTTTATGAGATAGAGCCTTGATAAAGGTAAGATTTCTCCTTCACTTTGGTGTCATTTTTCTAATCAATATGTTTAGTTTTGGTTGTTTAAATATTTAGTTTGAACTCAAGAGAAATGTTCCTGCATACAAACCAAGCAGAGCTGCAAGGTACCTCAGACAGGCGGATTATTTAATTTAATATTGCATTTGATTTGGGCAAAAACAAAAAAGATTTATTTGAGTGAAAATGTTCTGGAACTTGCCTCATTTTCTGCAACATAAAGCAGTGAGCTCTGTTCAAATGAGTTTCACTGTTTCAGGTGAATAGACAGAAAATACCAAACAAAGCAACAAAAAAAACACTGCAGCTCGGTTTTAAAAACTAATTTATTTCTCAGCGTAAGAGCAATGCTTTCAATCCCACATGGTGTCAAGATAAACGATGCGTTTAAGGTTTTGCTAAAAGTATATTAAACATTATATTCCAGTTTTTACAAAAGATAATAATTTAAAAAGATGCATTTCGGAACTTTAACTTAAGTTTAAGCCAATTTAAGCAGGCAGTATGTGTTTACTATAAACACATTATTGCAAATGGTAACAATTAACAGTTGTAAACAGGCGACTGTTTATCTTAGATTTAGGTAAATTAGTCCAAGTGATCTTTAATAAAAACTCTGTCAGGCTTTTACAAACCAGGTCTACATTTATTTCACACACAGGTTGCAGCCTGTGCTAATTTTCTGGACACCATGCAGTGGTGGTGTGTAACATGTGCGTTGTTATGTCATAATCTTTTACAGCCAATGACAACAGTGGCACTAAAACCTCAGAAAAACAAATATGAGGATCACCACATTATTTTTCAATGAGGTTCATATGATCAGTCACTATGATGAAGACAAATCACCAAAGTAAAAAATAGCCAAAAATGTTACAATATTTTCTATTATTAAGGTTTATAAATTGTATTACTAATTCAACAGGGTATGTCATACCCTTAAAATGCATTAGGAATAGTCTAAGCAGCTGCTAATATTGATACAGTAACATCATATTTATTTTCATAATTTTTCAAAAATCTTAAATTTTCTGCAAGATTAAAGTCTTTCACTTCCTAAATGGCATATTTAAAGGAAGAAAGAAATTATATATGTCTTAGAATTAATCTAATCATGAATTAGTGTCATACAAATCACACTAATGTCTGTTTTCTAAAGAAACAAAGACACAAACTTGTTTGTTGTGTTGGTTCTGATTTGTTCTTTTGTAGATTTCTGTTTTGTTGTTTGAGGTGTTGCATGTTCGGAAAGTTATTCTCTCTGGTTGTGTTTGTTGCAGCTAGAAGGATTTTTGCTCTTGCATTGATACTTTCACTTAGCAGCTGTGGTTCTGGACCGTACAGTTGGGCTGAAAAATGTTTTGTTTCTGATTCAGTTCTATGATTACCCTGGATGGTTTCTTACTTTCTCACCTCTCTGACTCCACAAAACAAAAAACCTTTTCCTGATCATGGTGCTAATGAGGAGGAAAACCAAAACTTTTCAGAACTTTGCAAAAAAATTGGGAAAATGTGGGAAGTGAGGTATTTCACTGCTTTGTTTACATTTTGATTAAATATTCAATGACTGTTTTCAAAGTAGGAGCAATTCAGATCCTGTTATTCTTATTTAGCTCAAGGGTTTGCAACATGTAGACCTTCCACAGTGGCTCTTAAATACTTTGGCTTAAGATGATAAAAAAAACTAGTCTTGTTTTTAAATCCATATAATATGAAGTTTTTAGCAGTTTTTAACTGCTAAAGCAGTGCTGTGAATAATTTTAGCAGTGCTGTGAATAATTTTCACAGCAAATGTCATTAAATGCACCAGTAGTATTTATTTAAAGGTATTTCTCTTGTTGTTAGTGTATAAACTATCTGCAAATATCAGCATCCCATAAAATAAATTTAATCTATCATCTTTTTTTTGTAAAAATGTTTATATTAAAACCTAAAAATAGAAATAATATAGTTGTTCTCTAAAAAGAGAGAAGGACCAAATAGAGAGAGAAGAAACAACCAAAAAACGTTAAAGGAAGTTATTTTCTTCTTGTGAAACAACCTTGCAAAACTCTTTTAGTGTCTTAGTTACAAATCCCTTTTCCACAAAGTCAGATCACGTTTGTTTGAATAAAACATTGTGGGTTTAGTTTGTTTATGGTTTGTATGATTTTGATTCACATGAAAATAATATTTTTTGTGATTTCAACCTCCAGATTCTGAACCGTTAGGAAAGAAAAAATTAACACTTGACTCTTAATGGAATCAAGTATTTATAAGAGTTGCAGCTGATGGTATCAGCTGTAACATTATTTGGTCATTTATTAATACAAAATTGTCACTAAGACAACAATTTGTTAACCTACAGACCACAAATAGACAGCTGGATAAAACACCTATACATTCCTGTAATAAATGTAAGTCTTGTTTACCTCTTATTGTGAGTAAAACAGCACAAACTGCTCTGCATAGCACCACTCTGCAACCTGGGGATCTGCAACTATAGCCAATGTGATTCAGCCATCAAAGCAGAGGCTGCAACACATTGTGCCCGAAACAAAAGCAGCAGCAAATGGAATGGGAGTGTAAAACATGCAGAAACTGAAACAGCAGCAGGTGTGACTGTTTTTCATCAAGCTGAAGTGAAGAGATTTGTTGTTTGTACTTAGAGTTTAATCCCCTCCAATGGGGAGGGGAGCAACGGGAAGGTAAGATAATGCCACCTGCAGAGAGACTTGCAGACCTTACTGCTGCTGCAGTTTCTGTGGCTGATAAACAACTGAAACTAAACTTGTGGCTAGCTGCATTTCTTTAAATAGAAACTATTAAAACTCATTTGGTCCATGTGATTACTAACACTGTACCTTGAGTCATTGCAATTTCTGGACATTTACCATTTAGTTTCATTTGCATTCTTTGTTTGAACTTTATGAGTCCAGATACTCCTGAAATGATTCAATTCTCTTTAATATCATCCAAAAGTAGCTGGTTGGTTTCCCTGCAGCCCTTCAGTGGCCTGCACTGCTGCAGAGGGATCACATGGTGGACAGCTTTAACTCAGAGAGCTAAAACCGTCTGCAGCTATTTATATCGCCAAATGCTGCCGTAAGAAATGCGTAGAAAATCACAAAGGATTCAGTTGTAAATAGATACCTGAGTGTAAAAGGGCAAAGCTTAGCCAAGTTTAAGTTTAGCAAAGTAGTCTAATAATTAAGCTTAATGATAATTAAGCCGATAGTACATGCCATCATGTATTTCTGTGTCTGTTTTCCGTCCAGACTGGCAGCCATGCTGACCAGCTTTATTGAAGGCCTCCTCTGCTGTCTCACCTCCAAACCGGCCAACACCGTGGTTCCCGTGGAAACCTCTGAGCCTGCAGATGGGTACGAGTTCGTGGAGGTGAAACCAGGCCGTGTCCTGCGGGTTCGACACATCATCCCTGACAGACCGGCAGTGGAGGAGCCCTCGCTGGGTGGGATCGTCAGCTGCAAAAGAAAGATCACAGTCTACCGCAACGGACAGCTGTTCATTGAGAACCTGGGCGAGAGGGCGAGCGCCGAGCTGAAAACCTGCCAGAACGGAGAGACTGAACCCAACAGCACGGTGGAGGTTGAGCTGACAGACTGTCGTAACTCTTCACCTCCTGTCAGCATCCCCGAGGCTCGGTTAGACTCCGTCACAGCTGGAAACAACGGAGCATCGGAAACCGGGTCAGCAGGAGAGGCACTTGCTGCCGGACAGGCTGAGCAGGCCCAGCAACCCCGCAAACGGAGGAGGAAGCCGAAGCGCACCGTGGTGATTGACTGTGAACGGAGGATAGCAGCCTGTAAGGGAACACATTCAGATGTTGCCCTGTTCTTTATCCACGGGGTCGGGGGGTCGCTGGATATCTGGGGGAGTCAGCTGGACTTCTTTTCCCGACTCGGATACGAGGTGATCGCCCCGGACCTGGCCGGCCACGGAGCGAGCTCATCTCCACACATAGCTGCAGCGTACACCTTCTATGCCCTGGCAGAGGATATGAGACTAATCTTTAAGAGATATGCAAAGAAGAGGAACATCCTCATAGGACATTCATATGGGTATTATTGATGTTAACACCTTTATAATGTCTCTTAAATGAAATAATCATTAAAGCTTCATTCTATTTAACAGTTTACCACAAGATTACGATCTGTTTTCTGTAATAACCATCATTCTGTCTCTATTTCCCAGCGTGTCTTTCTGTACATTCCTGGCTCATGAGTTTCCAGACCAGATTCACAAAATGGTGATGATCAATGGTGGAGGTCCCACAGCGCTGGAGCCCAGCCTGTGCAGCATCTTCAACCTGCCCACCTGTGTGCTTCACTGCCTGTCCCCACTGTTAGCCTGGAGCTTTCTAAAGTAAGACACGTTTTATTCTGATTATAGATGTCCAGATCAGGATTTTATCCTCAGTGAGTTACTTTAGATCCTTTGCAGGCAACACAATATCTGGGTTTTTGCAGACTACATCCCATAAGTGCCATAAAGTTGACACAATCAATGGGATTAATGTGGTTTAGGCTGATCATACATGTGGTGAAGGAGGAAAGGAGAGATTCTGGTGTGTGATTAACAGGTGGAAACTTTGAGCAGGAGCTGGCTTAGTTAGTTTGAGCTGACATCTTCTGGCACAAAAGCTGTTTGTAGGAAAATTCTGTACAGTGACATTGTCATTGTCCTTTTCTTATAAAATTTAAATTATAACAGAATAATCTATGAATTTCTTCTTAATTCTAAGCCAAATAATTTTGCAAGGAGTATGAAAAGGTTTAGTTTAGCTGTGGTGACAAGAGGGAAGGACAAACTACAGCTAAAAAAAAAAATCTGCAAAAGGTGGAAAAAGTTAATCCTTTAGAGTTTCGTCCACATTGGGACGTTTAGACTTTAGACTTAATGCCAGAAAGTGGGTGATGCAGTGTTAGACATCATTTCTGTGTTTGTAACTTAGATAAATCTCTGCTTCCTTCTCTGCAGGGCGGGCTTCGCTCGGCAGGGGTCCAGGGAGAAGCAGTTGCTGAAAGAGTACAATGCCTTCAATGTGTCGTCATTTGTATTGCGTGCCATGATGAGCGGTCAGTACTGGCCTGAGGGGGACGAGGTTTATCACGCCGAGCTCACGGTGCCCGTCCTGCTGGTTCACGGCATGCATGACAAGTTTGTCCCAGTAGAAGAGGACCAGCGCATGGCTGAGGTGAGGACTGACCACGACTCTGGGTGCAGAGACCAAACAGCCAATCTTGTGGAGGTTGAGTTTTTTAGTTTGGGTAAAAAACAGCAAAAACAAGCACAAGATAAGAAAAAGTTTGAATCAGTAAAATTGATATAATTACCTAAGAGGAAGATAAAGTGTCTCCAAACCAATTAGTTTGAGAAGAACTGCATGATTTCTAGTTAAAATATCGCAAACACACATATCACATTTTACAAAACTGTACGGTAATCCGTTATTAAATGGGCTTACAAAATAACTAGAACCTACGGTTTTAGTAAACATGCCATTGAATATTTGAGCGTATAATGAATACAACAGGCTTCGTTGTTGCTAGTTCAAACACAAATAAACTCTGGATTGTTCTACACAAGCAAATCATTTTACACCTAAAAAATCTTGTCTGTAAAAATCTAAAAGAGTCTTTTGAATTTGTATTAACACATCACCTTTTTACTCACATACAGTGGAGCAAAGAAGTGTTTGCTCCCTTCCTGATTTCCTAGTTTTGGCATGTTTGCCACATCTAAGTTTTTCAGAACATTAAACCAATTTAAATATTATGCTGCGTTCACACCAAACACGTTTTGAGCATCTTGTTTACATTTAAAATCTGTGGAGCGTTGGATGCATTGGATACGCTCGACGCATCAAACGCTCAAAACGGTTCAATTCGCTTCATGAGAGACGCTCAAAATACACAGCAACGTTCCTCGATTCGCCTCCACATAGACTTTGAATGTAAACCAGACGCGCCTGTCGCTCAAAAGGTGTTTGGTGTGAACGCTCCATTAGTCAGACAACATGACTAAACACAAAATGCAATATTTAAATGGAGGTTTTCATTATTAAGGGTTTTACCTGAGTACCTTTACTGACTGTACCTTTGCTTTCTCACTGTTTTTGTCAGATTCTTCTAATGGCGTTCCTGAAGGTCTTGGAGGACGGCAGTCACATGGTGATGCTGGAGTGTCCTGAAGCTGTCAACACACTGCTGCACGAGTTCTTCCTCTGGGAACCAGTCACACTTCCACCGCCAAAGAAAGAGCCCAAAGCCCGTCCCGAGACCGCCAAACCTCAAACTGACAACACTTCTGAGCCCGCCACGGTGCGGCCTGCAACCGCCAGGCAAACCTAATCAAACTGAGCAGAAACAGACTAAAGAACGCAACGGAAACGGGTAAATGTGTTCTGTTCTGCACTTCCTGCAGAACAGAACAGGTTTGAATGGGACAGAGAGACAAAGTGGACGATTTATCTGAGCTCCTCAGGATTACAGCTGGATTTGTGGAGGTGGGACACCGCTGTTCTGGTTTGGCTTCAGTTGCAGTTTGAAGAGAGCACATCAGGTCAAAGATTGTTCAAATGTTAGCACAAAAGAGTTTATCCCAAACATTCAACAGAGGATCATGTGGTTGTGCCTTTGAAAAACTAGAAAACAGTGGTGAAAATCAACCAAAATAAACTATAATATGAAACTGACAGGAGAGCAAATCAGATCCCGTCTGTCCATTCTTTGTCTTATCTGAGATCAGGTCACAGGGCTAACCCTCTCGCCAGCAGCACTTTCCATCTCATTGGGGGTCCCAAAGTGTTTCCATGCAAACCTGTGGTCTCCTCCCAGTTAGACGAGTCAAGAAAATCTCCAAAGGGAGGCAGGTTGGTCAGATAACCTCAGCTGACTCCTTCCAACGCGGAGGAGAACCATGTTGGCTTTGATTCCCCCCAGATGATGGAGCAACCTATCTAAGCTCTGAGCTGAGTGCAGGCACCCTGCAGAGGAAGATGATCTCAATCGTTGGAGAATGTCTGAATCTGTTTCTCATGGCCATAGAAGAGACAGACTGGACAAATGAGAGCCTTGCTTTTTTGTATCTCCTTTCATCACCACAAGAAAAGCGGAACACAGTCTGCAATACTTCAGATGAGGCCCCAGTTCATGTATTAATTCCCTTCTCCATCCTGCAATCATGAACAAGTCACCGAGATACTTGAACTCCTCTGTTGGAGGCAGATCAAATTCTGAACAGGATTTTACCAGATGAGAGTCAAGGTTTGCACTTTTGGAATCAAATTATGATGCAAACTGCTGGAGTCTGATTTATTTAAGCTAAGTTTTTCTATTGCTCAGACTTGATGAAAATCTTTCTTTGTGTGTTTCTTTTTTTGTTAAATTGTAAAATTATACATTTTTAAAACATACTGAAGAACATGACCATCAGAAACAGTTGTTTGTATAATAAAATGAGTCCTTCACTGTTTGAGCTCTGGCTGGATTATACAATGGAGTATAAAGTCATTGTAGAAAAAAAAATTCTATAAAAACTGCAGACATTTTGAGATTAATTTAACATATTTAAAAGAAAAAATGACATTTTCTTTGATGTTGAGAAGTTGAAAATTTCCAAGATTATTTTTTGTTTTTAATTTTTCATGTTTAACTGAAATTTGGTCCCTGAAGTTTTTACTGCTGTTGGGCCTGGTCGCAGTAACCCCCTGTGCGATTTTATGAGATTTTTTGTGTGCATGGTTTCAGGAACAGACAGTCTGATGGAATAAATCCGTTCTTCTTCCTCGATGTCTGACCGTGACATCTGCTGTGCTCCTCCTGAGTGTCGCTCTAACACCGTGGCAGGGGTATAAATATACAATATTAAAACTAGGATATCCTGACATTGTAAAATCAGAATTTATACCAAAAAATTATCAGAAAAATCTGATTGTTTGATTATTAAATTGGAGATTTATGGCAAAATTGACAGAAGTCCTCTAAGATTGAGGGGTAAATTTAAGACTTTCAATCTCAGTAAACTTTTGAGTTTTTCTCTTAAAGGTTTCTAGCTTCACAATGTCAGAAAATATCTAAGGTTTAAGTTAATAAATGTATGCTTTTAGTCAAGGAAAAATATTTTTTTCTTGCAAATTTTCAACTTTATTTCAGAGAATATCAAATATTTTTCATATAAATATTAATGTCAAAATTGTTTACATTTTTGGCAGAAATTTACTAAAAATTTTAGTTTATTGTGTCTACAATAGCCGTAATACTCCTTCGTAGATTTTGAGCCTCATCTAGATGTAAATTTGAACATCCTCTCAGTATTTTTGCATCGTGCTTCAGGGTTTTATAAAAACAGATATGTTAGTGCTTGTTTGTAGTAGTTATTGATACTGTAGAAAAAGGTCCTAGACGGTTCTTCGGTTATGTTTTTAATGAATGCTGCTCTAGTGAAAGTGAAATTAAATTTGCTGCTGATTCATTAAAACTGGATTCTTTAGGATACAAAGCAGGAAAAAAATACAGAAGTGTTACTTTTCTCACTGAGTTCAATCCAGACAGCTTTAAAGTATTAAAAACATTCTCTTTAAAACATTTAAGGCAAAGTTACCATATTGTTCTGTTTATAAACTGTGTATTTCACCAAATGACTTCAAATTTCATGACAAACTGTTCAAACTACAGACATGCTTGAAATTGATACAACAGTGATGATACAATTGAGTAGTTTTTTTATATTTGCACTTTTTTGACAGGAATTAATTGTTTACAGTTAAATATGGATCATTTTATTAAACCTGTTACAGTTGTTTCCTACTTTAGCTTAATGTACAGCACCAGTTGTGATTGTTGGCACCACCTGGTAGAGACGTTCAAAGCCTTAAAATAATTTCCATTTTCCTCTGGAGAATAAATCTGAGACACTGATGGCATTAAATGAGTCATATGTTATTACTTACAAAGGAAATAACCGCAAGAAAGTGGTTCAAGCTCAAATGAAAGGTCACTTTCCATGCAACAATGTGTCATCTTGAATTCACCAAGTTTCCATAAAAAGAATATATTTTAAGTCTTCAGTACATATCTTACAACTGATGCCAGTAATGGTGGAGAAAGCTGTGTGAAAGTCAGCACTGTACGATTTAGCAGCTCTTATATTCACAAAACAATGCAAAATCATTAATAGAGTGTATTTAAAGATAAAAAATGTAAGGTTTGGGAAGGATGTTTGTTTACAAAAATCCTCACTATAGTAAAATGTAACACATGCTCTTGTTATTATGTTTAAAGTTCACAGTTGGGTATTTTTTATGCTTATAAGTCAAAGAAACAGTATTTTTTGACAGACCAAAACCCTTCTGGACAAAATTTTCTGAAACCAAGATCTTACCCACACAGGGTTTGCATCAGTTTGTCTAAAAGTCTAGATGAGCATCTCTGTTTTAACTCATTTCACATCATTACATTCCTTTTATTTGTGCTGCAGTAATTTGTTTGTGTTTTTGCAATACACACAATTGATAATTTTTGAAATGTAGTACTTGGTGTGCTTAGTTATAAAAAGTGCTTTTATATTGCCATTTTTGAAGTTTATTTAGAGCTCTGATTGAATTTTTGAGCTGATATTTTTATTTAATATGCAACTTTAATCAGAAAAAATATGCAGCTGTTTGATTCTTCAAAATTGAAGGAAACAAATTTCTCTTGTGTCTTAAATGTTGCAATTGTTTGCCTTTAACAGTCACAAACTGATTACAAAAAGTAATATTTATCAAAGGAAGTAAATATGTGATTTTTCTAGGAATTTTTTTTCTTGTTTTTTACAATTTCTTGTGACAGTAAAATAAATTTTTATCAAGTCTGTGTGGGATTTGTCCATGAAATTAATCTCATTCACAAACTGAAGTGAACGTTTTTCCACATATTTACTGATATTAAATTGTGTTCAACTATGTTAGTGAACATAAAATAATCCATCAGATTAGTCTGGTTGAGAGTTTATTATGTTTCAGTCATAATGTGGACAGAATTCAAAAAGACTCTGGAAAGTAAAGGTCAAAATCCAAAGAATGGTTCTGATGTTTTCAGGACTATAAACATTCATTTTTTCCAAGTACAACTTGGATTTATTGTTGATGTTGGCAAGCGAAGTTTTCTCATACTGTAAAAAATGTTTGAATATTACATGACACCCAAAGGATTTTAATAAAATATTGTTTATTTCTGCTGGCTGAGAGGATATAACAATTTTTTCAGTATAGCACAGAGATGAGAAATAATTAAACATGTCCCTTTGAGAAGAAGTGAGAAATATGTTTTGGAAGTCATTAACACTACAATAATAAGCACGTTTGCATAAATAAAACATTTTTCATTGTATTTTAGAAAGAAAATATAGTAGTAAATAATGAAATTTGAACTTAACAGCTAAATTATTGCGATATGGCAGATGTACAATATGTAAATGTGGACTGCGGTGTGTGAAAATAGCGAAAAACTAAAATATAAACTAAATTTAATCTTACACAAACTTAGAGTACCAAACAAAACTGCTCATCTACTGTGTATTTAAACTTCATCTTGATCCATAGTTTGACAACAGCAGTTCTCGTACCTTTGCCAGCAGGAAAAATAACCTTCAACTCAGAAACCTTATAACTTATAGAAGTTCAAAATATGGAAGTAAACATCAATATTTAATCTAATTCTTTCTAATTTTCACTCACCATCTCATGCTGAGTTAAATCTTTACACTGTTTATACATTCATAATGTATTTTTTTTTTTTTTTATAAAAGCATAAAACTGAAGTATTAAAGGCTTAAATGTGTCCCCTCATCATCTCAGACCTCCACAGTGACCGTGGGGCCGTTGCTGGTTTCCTCCTGTGGTTTGGACTCTTTCAGGGCGCTGGACTCCTTCGCTGGTTCCTCTTCTTTCTTTTCCTTTTCACTCTCAGCCACCAGAGGCGTGCTCTCTGCCTCCGCCTGCTGGTTGCTGCTGGTAGTGCTGGCTGGCTCCTCAGCCTTCTTCTCTTCTGGCTGCTTTTCAGCTTCTGCTTCTCCGGCTTTGGTTTCGTTAACAATTTCAACACTGGCGACGGTTGTACTCTTTACTGGTTTCACTTCCCCGTTCTGGACGGGGAAGGCGCCCTCTAGAGCCTTGTACAGGAACTGGTACTGCTCCTGAAAGTGATGGGGACGAATTTTACAGGAGAGCAAAAGACATAATGGTGCTGCTGAGACTTTTACCGGAGAAGAAACTGATCAAGAGTCACAATGGTGCAATTATGACAATTAAAGAGATTTAAAATTTTGTCAATAGTGTCAACAATTAGTAGAAAAGTCATCTATATGTTATACGCATTTCTAGGGTTATAAAAATCGAACCAAAATGTCTAAACTTGTCATTTAATTTGATATTACTCTGAATATTTTAAACGTAGTTATAATTAGATGATGGTTCTACTGCTGCAATTGTTCAGCAGGATATTTTTTAAAACTGTATGTTTTAATAATACATACAAAGCAAATGTATGCCTTTGATTAGAAAGGTTTAGTTTCGAGACGTGATTCAAAAAATAATGCTAATTCAGAAAGTAGTAGCTAGAAATGTTTCATCTGTTAAAGCAAAATCATTTGTAAGATAATTTTAAGAAACTATTGTGCACTCAAACAAGTTGCGCATCCTGCTACAAACTGCTTTAACAAGCTTTTAAACAAATATTAGAATGGTTTTATTAGGGAGTAGACATTTATTTATTTATTTCAATTATTTATTTATTGCCATTATAGGTAGTATAGGTAGTGGCAATAGCATTTTGTAGTTTTATTTAATGTTTATCTATTGATTATTACTAATGTAAAAATAACCAGCATGGATAAAGTAATAACTCTTCTAATGTCGTTACAACCTATAGGAGTGAAAATGTGTTTGTACCAGGCTGGAGATCATCCCCTTCCTGTCCTTGCGTAGAATTTTGACCACTTGGAAAACATCAACCAGCTTCTCAGTCTCAGCACTGTCTAGCAGATTCCACAGGCCACAGAAAATTCCTGAACGTGTCGATCCGTCACTGAGGAGATGAAGAACACAAATTAAAAAAACTGCAGCTCATTAAACTTGGTCTCTTTATGTTGCTGATCTATTCAGAGTTGCTCTTTGTGGCTTTCTAAGCTAAAAGTTTAAATGTTCCAGGGTCTCTTCCTTGCTCTTCTTTTAATGTGCTAAATGTGAAGTGTTGTGCAATTACATGAAACCACACCCAACTACCAGATACTTTCATTCTGAGAAGATTATCTCTTAATCTGTTAAAGTGGTGTTGACTTTCATTTCTTTGGGTATTCTGAAAATATATGAAAAAAGTCTGTTTGGATGCTTTTACTCAGTTTTTTCATTATATTTTAAATTTGTCAGTGTTACCAAATAAGAGTTTTGCACAGCCAATGCATGACTTGGTCATATAAAGTATTATTTGAATCATGAAAAACAATGTTTGTCAAAACTGAAGCAGAAATGATGATGTCTCACTTCATGAACTCAAATTTATCTAGGAGACATATTTATACTTTTATTTCACTAATGCCTTCTACTAGCATTTTTCAATTCATTTTTCTATATATTTCACAATTTAAATCGAAATGAATAACATGAGCTTTAAGCTGTAGAGTTGTAAAAATGATGATTTATGTTGTTTATATTTGTCTCAAAGCATCTGTGCTTTGAGACATAAAGCTAATTTAAACAAATGTTTAAATTAGCTTTATGTTTTTATCAATAATATTTAATTACTGAACAGAGGCCAGTTTGCGGGAGGCTGCCTTACTTGCAGTGGATGAGAATCGGCATCCTCTGGGATTTGCTGCCGACGCAGCTGCGTTTTACTTCCTTAGCCATATCTATGAGTTCCTGCGGTTTGTCTGGCAGATCTGTTCCTTCCCACTTCAGGAACTGGAAATGTTTCACCTGCCGACTGTCTTTTCGCTGTTGACAGAGTTGTTTTCATTAAGCAAACACATAAAACCAAACCTATCAGTAAAACTAATGCATGGAACTGGTAAATATGAAAAAGTGTCAGTCATAAAGCCCAGTTCAGGCGTTACCTTGACATGTCGGACCAGCATGGTGCGGGTGATGAAAACTGGAGTAATTTCTGTACTTGAAACTTCTACCTCAAAATCTCCAAACGTCTCCTTTTCTTTTCTCCAGTACAGAGTTTCAGCATCCTGTCAGCAAGAGGAGAAAACAAGATCTTTTACTCTAAACACTCTTTAAACATGTGTAAGGACGCATGTTAAGCAGTAAAAGATGAGATTTTACCTCTTTGTGCTCTGACAGCATGACAATAGTGGATAATTTCTTCTGGCAAACCATCGCCCAGAAGTCGCTGAAGGTGTCTGGCAGTGGATCCTGGGCTGTGATCAGAGAACGAGATCCCCAGTAACCCTGCAAGAAAACAGCAACGGTTCAGTTCAAACAAACCAGAACTAAGAGAATCAGCCCTCCCTTTTTTATCTAAAAAAAATTTACAGGTGAGAATAATAGCATACATTAATATGCGAGGCATTGATGTATCTGGTGGAGTCTTCGTCTTCTTCATCTGACGAGTCCTCTGGCTCTTCATCGTCAACTTCGCTGTCCTGACTGTTGTCTTCCTCTGTCCTCAGTAGCACTCGGTTGTAGTCATCTGAAGATGGGAGGTTTAGAGAAGAACGTTGAGATACAGGAGAAACGGATAGAAACATTTAGAAGAAACACAACCAAGACAGAAGTAGAGCGGAACAACAGTAACTTAGGTTTTCTTCCTACTGAACTCAAGTTGCTTCAATAGTGGCTTTCAGCTCATCTGTTGACTTTGGGGTCATTTATCAGTTTAGGTCAGACCAGTTTGCTGGCCAGTCCAACACAGTAAAGCTCTGACTCCAGCTGAAGTCCACACCTTGTGAAGCTCTCACAAACTCTTTAGTTGACTTTGCTTCACTATCCTATGAATGCTGAAGTTATCCCAGTTGATGCTCCATCCTTTCTTTATCTGCACTTTTTCCTTCCACTCAACTTTTCATTAATATGACTGGATATAGCTCTCTGTTAAAAAACATCTATAGTAATCTTGTTTTTTGTGGCTTACCACCAGTTTGGAAGATTTCTGTGACTGTGTGTTGGACTACTGTCCAGTCAGCAGTCTTCCAAATGATTGTGTCAGCTTTATTATAACATTTCTGTGTTTAAAAATCAGTTTTAGTCTACAGTATATCATAAAATTTTAAGAGAAACCTTTGTATTTTCATTCGCTGTAAGCTGGATTCATCAAGCTTTATAGAAACAAACTCTTCAAATATATTAATAAGTGTGTTTTGAATTTAAATAACATCTGGGTTTCCTTTTTTAATAACATTTCTGAAATAAATAAAATTTTTGCATATATTCATATATATGAAGATGCTCCAGTAGCAGATCCTTACATGGGATAACAGATGAAGAGCGATTCTTCTTCTTGTTTTCTTCTGTGATCCCTGTGTTGCAGGTCCTCCAGTTTTTAAAGGAGGGGAGTCGCTGAAATGCAACACAAAGATTTTTTAAGTGGTTCAAAACAAAAAATTATTTAAACTGAAATGTTTTAGACTTATGCTGTAAAAAGCAGACTGGAAGGAGACTAATGTGGACTTTTTAACAATAACAAAAGATGCTTAGATAAATAAATGTTTCAGAAATAAGCGTACCTCAAACTCTTCCTCCATGAGCGTGGGTTCGCTGTCGGAGTTTTTCTGTTTGAGCGTGCTCAGTGTGCTGTGCAGCTCCGACAGAGACATCTCCGTCTCTCCAAACTGGTTGTGCTCCAGTAAGGCCTGGTGGATCAGGATGTACTGGGCCTGCATGACGACACAATTAACCACATCAACTCCCAAATAGCAGAGAACAACCAAAACATTTACCGGATTCACTCCTTTTCTGAGGTTATTCTTTGGTTTTTTTTTGCTCGTGGTTTCACTTTTAAATGCGCCATCGAACATCAAAATGGCTGACTCAGCCATGTGATATCAGTAATCATTTTTTTTCTTCAAAAATTTAAATATTATGTCACATAACGGAAGAAGAAATGGCAGATAAAGCGCCTTGAAAATTCATACGGCTTTGTGTTTTTGCATTTATTAAGTATTTTATTGTGGTTTTATGTGATGATCCAACAATACGTAATGCAGAAGGCATTACGTATGAATGGTTTTTAATATATTTCATAAATAAAAAGCTGAAAAGTGTCATATTCAGTAAACTCTTTAGTTGCAATCAAACATTTAGACACAAACATTTTTTGATTTTTCTTTCCAAAATAGCTCAAGCTTAATCAGAAGAGCATCAGTGAACATCCATTTTCAAGTCTTTCCACAAATTCTCAATCAGATTTATGTCTGGCCTTTGACTATACCATTCTAACACACAAATATGTTTTGATCTAAACTGTTCTAGGCTGTATGTTTAACATCATGAATATTTTGCAGCTTTTTCCCACCAGAACTGCTTTTTTTACGGTTAAAAATATTCACACACCCCAGCAGATTTAGATTTTAGATTTGATGTAATCTTAATATTAACCAATATGTTTATTCTGACTGAGCTAAAAAAAAAAAAAAGAAAGCAAGAAATTACCTATTTCTGTATTCAACACATATCTCTCATAAAGGTAAGTGACCGTAATTAATCATCACCAGCTCAGAGAGTCTGTGGGAAAATTCAACGATCTGCTTCATTCGGATTAGTTCATGTTCCTCTAACGCACGTTTACCCAGATTAACTGCTGTTTACACCAAGTCAACAGGGTGAAGAATAGCAGCTCTCTGTGGTTGGCTTGCTGCAAGTCATTGCTAAAAACACACTCAGTGCGGCCCTGTGGCTTTACACAACTCAGGAAGCACTGAAAAGCCATTTCTAAATGCCTTCAGGTTCCGGTGACAACAGTGAAAAGCTAAACAAAAAAATACAAAATGGTTCACACAATGAAAACTCTATGAGGATGTTGGAGAAAACCAAATGTTACACTGATGGTTTGAGACTTGAAAAGACCAACAAGAATCACCATTAAGACTAATCCTGGAGAAAACGAACCATTCTAGTAGCAACAACTCAAAACAGAGAGTCAAACGGATTCAGCATGCTGCTGGACTCCAAGGCTGCAGACGGAGGAGCAAAATACTTCTGAGAGTGAAGCACACAAGAGGCGATTTATCTTTTATAAGGTCGTATCCGGTCTGTCAAACATCAGACAATGTGCAATAAAAATCTGATATTTTCACACAATAATCATCTGAAACTCACAGCAAAGTGTTTTAAAAGTGATTAGCAGAGAAATATTAATATTGCAGTTCAGATCTAAATCTGATGGAGTATTTGAGGACAAATATTTATTAGCAGTTATGACAACGGTTTGGCTTCTGCAATTGCCAATAAAGGTGATTCTACTTATTACTGAGAATTTTATAAATACTTTTAGAAATGTTTTATTTTTGCTCCAATTTGTTTATTTTTATTCTAAACACATGTTAGAATATTTTAACAGCTGTGTTTCCATTTCCGATAAGAAGACATCTTATTAAATAAACATACATTTATATATTACAGTAAAATTTGACATTAGCTCCATACATCTGTATTTTTTATTTGGAGGTATAAGAATAAAAGGGGATTAATACATGGATATGCCTTTTATTTGCAAAACTTCACATAAAAATACACGTAACATGGTTGTAATGTGGAAACGTTTTGTTTGTACTGTTTCAAAGCATTTTACATGTAAACAAAACCATTTTTATTTTCTAATATGTATATTTGTAGGCAAAATATTATTCCTTGTTCTGTCCTTGCATGTATAATAAATGTCATAAAATGTATTAGATTGAATGTATTTTTCATTTATTGTTTACTAAATATATCCTTCTTGGTTTTCAGATACATCAAATGTTTTTTCTTAATTGTTTTCTGTTTAATTTAATTGTATTTTATGGCTGTTATCTTCTATTTTCTAATTTGATCAGTTCATTTTTAAATATTTTCATGATGATTGGATTTGATCTACTGGTCCTACCTCCACTTGGACCATCAGGCATCTTTGTCTCCGGAGTTGGACAACGTATCCGTAAATGTCCGTCCTGCCCTCGGCTTCCAGACCCTCCATCATGGCATCGATGCCGATGTAGGTGCCGGTTCTGCCGACTCCAGCACTGCATTGAACAGAAAGTAACAATTTGTGTTTATTTTAAATAATACACTTTGTCTAAAGATGGAATGGAGAATTAAAAGTAAATAAGAGATGAGACTGGACCTGTCACAATAACTAATTTTTCTGGATGATAAATTGCCCCGGAAATTATTGAGATAAATGATAATATTGTTGTCTTGAGACAACAAGTAATATATAGTTCGCCCTCTCAAAAACCAATAAACTTTAATTTAGAAAAGAACACTGGAACGCAAAGATATTGCAAATATCCAAAATTAAGTACAATAACCAAAAACAATAAATAAACCAAAACCGTCAGTAAAATTGGTCATGAAGTTTCTGAAAACAAAATTTCCCTTCAAAAATTATTAATCAGATTGGAAACTAGGGAATTAATTTATCATGCAATTAATTGATTCATTGATCACTGCAACAGACTTAGACGAGATCACTGTTCCCAGTCCTTTGCAGACTAAACATATGATACTAGCAAAATTCAACAAACTGAGCAACAACTGAATAAATCTGGAAATAGATTAAAAGAATGAGAATGTTTTCATTGAGCATTTGTTGTTGTACATGCCTGCAGTGAACGACGATGGGGCCACTGAAGACGTTCTTGAAAGCGTTGACGCGCCGCCTCAGCTTCAGGAGGAGGTGCGGCTCTCCTGGGACGCCGTGGTCAGGCCAGCTCATGAACTGGATGTGAGTCACTTCCCTCTCCAGGTTCTTCTCTCTCTTCTGCAAAGATAAACATAAACAGCGGTATAAACGCCTCCACTCATCTCTGCAGTGAAATTCTGAAGCGTTATTCATTTCCCAGCGTCTGAACACAGACTCACGTTGGTCAGGCTCAGATGGCGGATGGTGTAATCTGGGCAGTGTTCCTCTGAGGTCAGCTTCACTATGAACTCCTCGTAGATCTCCGTCTCTCGATCAAGAGAAGGCCAGTACTGGGCACACTTGATCTGCAAAATAACAGTTAACCGACATTAGAAGGTTAAATAAAGTTTATGCATAAAGTTATGTCACAATTGTCAATTATTTATCTCAAAATTAAACATTTCAGGAACAATTTTAAGAATTAGCTCAACATTCTGCAGTTTGAGGTTCTTACCCTGTTCCCTTCTTCACAGCGGGTTACCATGACAATAATGGAGGACTGCTGCTCCCAGACCATCCTCCAGAAATCACTCACGGTTTCATCCTTTGGTCCTAAAACAAACACACAGAAACACAGACAAAGACGTGTTGCTCTCTGTGGGCATCTGGTGGCAAAAAACAGAGGAAAATAAGTCTTTACCTTGAGCTGCAATGTATTTTTTTGGCTCCTTGTAACCCTGCGGGAAAAAGAACATTTTGGTCATAAATTAAACTAAAATTGTTGAAGGGTGTAAATTTCTTTCTCTTGTAGAAGTTAGTGATGTTACATTTAAGCCACAAATTATTCATACCTAAATTTAGATTTAAATTACTATTCAACCAAGCTGGTCAGCAGTTATAAGAAGGCTTTAATTGCTGGAAAGATTTTTCTTTTCACTTTTTAAAAGGTTAATAAAAGAAAATAAATTATATGAATTTTTTTTAACAATTCATTTAGACTGTTAACATTTAGACTGTTAACAAAGTTAACAATGTTAACAATGTTAACAGTCTAAAGGAATTGTTAAAAAAATTCATATAATTTATTTTCTTTTATTAACCTTTTAAAAAGTAAAAAGAAAAATCTTTCCAGCAATTGAAGCCTTTTTATAACTGCTGACCAGCTTTAAGCATGTTTCCAAGATTTGAGTTGAGGTCAAACTGTTTCATTTCATTCGGAAGAAACATGTTAGTAACATTATGTTTAAATCTAAATCTGCCAAGGTTATGAATATATTTGAGCCTAGATGTGTCTGAGGTTTAACATACGTCAATGAAGCTGGCGTTAATATAGTCACATCCTGCTTCTCCGTTTCCTGTGGCCAGTTGGACGCGGTTGTAATCATCTACATGAGAACACAGAAAAAGAGAAATGAAATGCATCACCTAGTAGATTTCAGTGCTGAACATCCACAGATTACTAAACTGGAGTGTCTAATATTTATGCATGTGATCTTTAAGGTAAACGTTGAGGTTCATGTACAGCTGAAACATTTCGTCTTGATGTAATCTGTGCAGACAATAATAAACTTTGGTCATTATAAGAATAAAAAATGACAGGCATTCAACTCCTGCAAATATTTAAATGCATCTGAATGAGTCAAGTCGGTAGGTTTGAGTTTGGCCCCCTTGCTCTGATGTCATCACTTTATGATAATGCTGCTCAACAGTACATGGAGTTATGAACGCATCTCTAAATGAGCTTAAATATAATGGACAAATTGTTACTGTATGTCTGAT
Organism: Micropoecilia bifurca; assembly: GCA_903067075.1. Classification (NCBI taxonomy): domain Eukaryota; kingdom Metazoa; phylum Chordata; class Actinopteri; order Cyprinodontiformes; family Poeciliidae; genus Micropoecilia; species Micropoecilia bifurca. Next base: position 41,626 of record CAEGAF010014646.1, read on the forward strand.
ATGTGTGAAGCAGCAGCACAGTTCGTATAGGATTAGCTCTCAAGTGTTGCGTCAGTTCTCTCACTCACATGGTAGGATGTCCACATAGCGGTTCTTGGGGGCGTTGCAGGCCTTCTTAGCTTCTTTCACTGCATATCTTGAGAAGATTCTGGGAATGCTCTGCAAACAAAAACAAGTTTTATGTATTAAAAACCTAGTCAACGCTTCAACATTGTAGTCAAATAAAAATAAAATTGTTGAATGGTTCCTTCACTTTACTTATTTTGGTTCCTTCATTCATTTAATTAATAAATTATGCACATGAAATATTATATTTATCTAAAAAATGAGTTATTACCTGAAATTCTCCCAGGAAAAGCCTCCCTTCATCTGCTAGTTTCCTTTTATAGGTTTCTAGCAGGAGTTCTGCTGGAATCGGTTCAACAGGCATCAAACTATCTTCATCATCTACAACAGAAAAATGAGACAACATAAACATATACCAGAAAATAAAGAAACTCATTATGGGAAATTTGTAACTACTAAAAAGCTTAGATTCATCAGTGATATAAACTGTACTATGACTTCTGTTATCAGAGATTAATCAGTGTGTTTCCTTTGATAAAAAAAAAATTAAAATATGAGCTAATATAGAGAAATAGTTTAGGGGAAAGCAAAGAAACTAAGGCATAGAGAGAAAAAAGAAAGAAAGAAAGAAAGAAAAAAAGAGAGAAGGAAAGAGAGAAAGGAGGAAAGAAAGAAAGAACGAAACAAAGAAAGAGTGAAAAAAACAAGATGGAGACATCAAGAGAAAAGTAACTTTCTCTAAATCGACGTCTACATTTTCCATCCATCACAACATAAAGTGCAAGAGCATTTTAATAAGTGGCGGAAACACTTCATAGCCATAGCAGGACTTAATGCTTCACCAGACATGCTTCATGTTTTAACATGAAAGTAAGTTGATTTTTTTATGCTATAACATCCATGGCAAGAAAAGCAGAAAGCGGCAACAGCTTTACAAGGTTACAAGACAGATTTGTCAACTGTAGGTGAGTCTCACTGAATTAAAATATAACCTAAATACGATAAAAGCATTAAACAGAGTTTAAACTGAATAAAAAAAGACAAATAAGAATGCATTATAATGAATACAATATATAGGTAATACTCACTCCCTTGTGCAATTAGCGACATGTTTTCAGTCAGATCACTGCAAAGAAAGGAATGAAGATAGGTTTTAAAGACATTTCTATTGATATAAAAAACGGAGCAGAAATATCTCTCAATGGCCGAATCTAAAAAAATACTTACTGGGACTTTCTCTGTTTCAACAGGTAGATCTTATAGAGGACCAGGAGAAGAGCCACAGAGGTGATGATGATGAGGAAGACCAGAAATCCAATAAGAGCTTTGTCATTATCTAAGCAACAAGGATAAAAAAAATGTATCAACTGAGATAAGATGTGTAGAATTGCATCTACATATTGTGAACATATAGAATGAGGTGTTAAAAATGTAATGGCACATACAGAGAGTAGCAGCTGAAGTTTTCAAAGGTTTGCTCTCAAAGTATCCATTGAAAATAACGACCTATAACAACAAAATGTCATGTTAGGATCCAAAACACACAAAGGAAGTTTAGCAACAAAACGGGGATCTAATCATGAAGCCAACTGAGGTTTAAACAAACCTCCACTGTGTAGGATGTTAAATAACTCAGGTCTGTGAATTGAAATGTACATCTTGATGATTCCAGTTTCTTGGCAGGAAAACCATGAAGATTTGCGATGTATTTCCTTTTTTCTTCTGGTCCATTAAGTTCACTTGTTGGATTTCTACATGACACATTAATTGCGTTGTTCACTGGATTTTGAACCTCAAGAGCTGCATTTAGTGTCGGTACTGTAAGAAGAAGAGAGAAGACACATGTTAGGGCTCACAGACATAGAGAGTAAAACTTTTTTTAGTGAAAATCTTAGCATCACACTAAAATATAAGACAATTTTTAAAAGATAACTTGATCATATTTGTAATAACAGATTTATTTAAAAAATTTTAATGTCTAATACAGAACTATTGATACATAATTTTCTTAATATTTTTAGTCTAAAATGTACATAACCAGAAAGAGAATTTACTGATTATGTATAGAGGAAATATTTTTTCTGTACCAATGAAATATCATTTATAAACATGGATTTCTCTAATAATTGTATTAAGCCTGGTTTTTCTCTCCAGGGTTAAACATCATAAAGATGAATATCTGGACCTAAGATAACTTATAATTCTCTCCACAACAGTTTACAACAAACGAAACAAATGTGAACAATCACAAAAACAATGCAACTTATTTTTTGCATGAATGAAGAAAACCTGGAGAAAGAATCATGATTTTCAAATCAATATTAGTTCAGCTGGTTGGCAAACTAACATTGTTTGAAAATAATCATTACTGATCAGGGATTTATTTTGTGCCTCTGAATAAAAAAATCCATTATTTAAATTGTTAAAGAGTTTCCTAAGAGAAAACAGCCAAACAAAAATAAAAACAAACAAATAAATAAACACATATCAAGTCTCTATTAAATTAATCTAAAGCAGTTAGTGTTTGTAGATTGCTTTAATATTAAACAATAAAAAAGATTCTTGGTTACTTACCTCCAGGGTCAGTTTTCACCTCTATTGTATCTTCAAATGTTCTTATCTGGTTGTAGATGGTGTTGACTTTACAGATATAATCCTTAAATGGTTTAAGTCCGTTGATGTTACAAGTTCTTTGGTCAACTTCACCTTCTGTTATGTGATTGAATTAATAACAACTTGTAATGAAATGTCTTTACAATGATGTCAACAATTATTAACATCAAAGAAATGTTTGTTTTCATGTTAAACATTAAGTTAAGAAAATATTTCCATTAAAATCATCCACAGGTCAGTGATGATTTAGAGTCACATCTGATTATTTTACAGATCTTTATTTCCTCATAATGTTGGTATAAAAACAGAAAGACTGATAGATTCACAAATATTCCATTTATAAGTTAAATTAATTAAAATGGTTGCACTAATTCAGATATATTAAACATTACTTGATGTATATATACTAGAGAAAAGCAAATCTAAATATTTCACTTACGTTTCAGTTGACAGCTGCAGCTATAAGAGAGCTCCGTCAGTTTGTCAAGAACACCTCGACATTTATCACTCTTTGGTTCCCAGTTTAGCTTAATGGAAGTATTAGTTGGACTTTTCTGCAGGAAGATTACTGAAAAATCTATTGGAATAAAATAAGAAGCAAAAAATTATTGATAATGTTTTTCTTTTCATGTTGTATAATAATTAGTATAATAATTTTATACTTCTTATTTCCTGTGAGATGCAGTAAATACCAACTAACCACAGTCAACGTTGAACTTTACAGGTTTAGTCGTCTTATTTATGGAGACGTTGTTCATCTTGATGTCACCAGTACAGCTGTAGTTTGTGAACGGCTTCATCTCAGACGGTTCAACAGAGACATTGTTCATTTCTGAGGAAACACAAACATTTAGTCATTTCTGCAGTGACTCCTGTCTATTAACACAGATCAGCTGCTAAATATTCAGAACTAATTTACAGAGAAAGCATCCATCCATCAATCCATCCATTCATTTTCTTTGCGCCCTTGTCCCTTGGGGGGGTCGGGAGGGTTGCTGGTGCCTATCTCCAGCTGATGTTCCGGGCGAGAGGCGGGGTTCACCCTGGACAGGTCGCCAGTCTGTCGCAGGGCAACACAGAGACATACAGGACAAACAACCATGCACACCTAGGGACAA
>CAEGAF010014664.1:0-17604 GCA_903067075.1 Micropoecilia bifurca
GGATAAAATGTTATGCAGCGACGGATAGTCATGGTGGGGACTGGGGGGCGCGAATAGTTTTCCTCTTGCTAGGGGGGCGTAACAGAAAATAATTGAGAAGCACTGCACTAATCTGCTTATGTGCTAATGGCGGTGCTAATTGTTTGTTTAGTTCTGCAAACTTCGAAAACATTTAGCATAATTAGCTTCCCCTAAATTAATTTTCCCTTATTATTTGCAAAGCGCTCATTTACTGTTGTTTTGAAAAATTAAAGATGAATAAAGTTCACCATCTGTGTTGAAGTTTTGACGATTATACTCATACTCCTATTTTGAAGTTCAGCTTCCTCATCATCTCCTCCCATGATGCAGTTTAGAAATGTTTATTCTGTACCCAGAATGCAATGCTGCATAGCTGCAGTGCTGTATAACTGCAGCCAGTAGTTTTCCAGTAAACAGTTTGAAATCTATAGATGTTCTATCTGCTTTCTGATGGAAACCCTATTGGGTCAATTAGGCAAACATAGCAACAGTTTCCAACACTACACTGTAAAACTGGAAACGGGAATAAAGAATCTGTTTCAAAGACCCTTAGGGTTGCCAACATTGATGAATTTAGGATACATGAACACTATGGTGGTATAATTTTCAAGCATTAGCAGAACTAACATTTGTGATAACTGCTGTAGAGTTAACATTTTAACTAGCAGGATTAACACACATGGTCTGAAATGTTTTGACACAATGATATATTTTCTGATGTTTGCTGATTATCAAATAATTTCTCAAGAGGGAATGGATGCATCTCTAAATGTTTAGAAAATTGTTTAAGCTTCACTTTCAATATATTGTTGTACAAACTGTAAAATAATCAACATGATTGAAAAGTAACTTTTATAGTTACTCCTTTTCTTTAGTCTTTTATGAATAAGAAACAGAATGAGAAATTCTTCGGTTTGAAATCAGTTGAGGTTCCTCATGTTGCTGATTTACAGCAACATTTTGTCTCAAAGCACTTTTTAAAAGTTTGTACACAGGCAGTTATTTCAGTCAAATCCCATAGGTGGATTCACTGTCAGTTACATGCATTCTGATTAAATCCTAGAAAAAATCTGCAGCTGAAGTCAGTTTATTATTCAACCAAAGAAAATCCATCTGATGTCATCAAGTCATTAACTTTGCAACAATCACTCCTCCTTATTGAGCATCTAGCAGCATTGGATAGCTGATTAAATTGATTAATTAACTGCAGCAATGCCTCATAGTGAGTGTGCATTTTTTTTTATTTTACTGGTTAAATGAAGGTATGAAAAGACAACTTAAAGAAATATTTTTAAAAATTGTACAGACCTGAAAATAACTTAAAAAAATGCAATTCATTAAAAGATCAGGAAACTAAGAAAACACATCTAATCACAATTCTCCCCGTCTTGAATTTTTCATTTATTTATAAGGAAGATAATGAATGCGTCACCTAAGGATTAGAGATTTTGGCTAATTTTCATCTTTGGTTCCCAGCAGGTTGAATGATTTATGACAATTTCAAAAGATAGGCAAACGTAGTGTCATTTACAATAAACATTTTTAATAAAATAAGACAAAAATACATAAAAAACATTATTTAAAAAGTCATTCAAGACATCAGAACAATTGTTATCTATTAGCCATTGCATAAGTGGTTTAACTGTCTGATGATTTAATATTTCTTAAGTTTAATGCTAATATGTCCCAATAATTTGCATTATTCCCAACTGAAAATGGCAACTTCCAGAAAAAACCTATATTAAATGGTATTTTGTAGTTTTACATAGAAGCAGCTTCTACAACTTCATTAAATGTCTCTTAGTGTTTTAGAAAAACGACTTACTATGCAGTTTCAAGGCTTTAAAAGCCTCATTAAAAGTTGTCGTATGAGTTTTTAGAAGCGTCTTTGCCACACCAACATGAGGTTATAGACAAATATAATTAGAAACTAATTATACTTTTCTAAAACTTCAGTTTTAGGGGAAAACCTGCGGTTTTTCTTTAATTTCACCATCCACTGATGCTAACTCCCCCACCTGCCTCCTCCTCATAAGTATTTCAAGGCTCTAACTTGGCTTTTTGAATTTCCATCATAATTTAAACCCCTGTGAGACCCGTTTTAATTTTCCACCGCCGTAACCACGGTAACTCGGTGCGCGGAGAGCAAAGCCCGGTGAGTCGGCCAGCAATATCCTCCTTCAGACGGCAGAGTTTCCACAATGCATTCATTCGGAGACGGACAATGTGGGTGAGAGTGTGTTGGTTCCTGCTTGACTGAGCCACTGTGAGCCGATGCATTTAGGCGCCGAGTGCTTCTGCTCCTGTTCAGGCCTTAAATCCGGTCACTTTGGGCTCCATATTTGATTGGATCGCAGTCAATCCAATCAGCGTTAGATTTGTCCGGATCATGGAGTGGAAAATTGTGGGTGTGCTGGGAGGGTGGTAGTGGAAAAAGTAAATAGAAATATAAGTGGACCTGTTCAGTCACCATAACCCAGATGATTTGATGGGGAAGTCGGGCTTAGAAAATGGGCCCAGTTGGATTATTCATGACTGTATTTATGTATTCTGGCCATGTTCTCATTCCCAGATTGAAACGGTTGCTGTTATTTTCCTGACTCTGACCAGGTTTTATTTTCCGTTTCCCAGCCACTGGGCCCCATACGGCTGCGGCGATGAGTGTGTTTAAATGCTTTACCTCCTAAGCTGTAGTCTCTTCATTATAGCTGCAGAAAGGTGAGAGGTGATACGTGCCAATCAAGGATTTACCTTATCCACCACCCTCACAAAGTGCATTTAGTTCATTTCTTGTTCTGTCAGTCAGTCACTTCCTCAGGAGTCAGTGTCACTTTTCCCTGCAGCTGCAGATGTTTTCTTATTTTCCTCATTTGCATCTAACGAGACGATGTTGGTGTGTCAGTTTGATCCTATGGATGAAAGTGCTTCTCATTCCCTGCCAGTCTTGGATAATCCTGCTATTTTATGTTCCCCTCCTCTGACTTCCACCTGTCCATCAAGACGAGTGCCACACCTTCTTGTGTCTTTCATTTTCTGTCACGTCCTCTCAGGAGAACATTTAGGAGGAATTGTTCCCTCAATCCACCCACTCAAGCTCTACAGCGCTGCTGCTTCTGACAGAAAAAAACATTGTTGCGGTTTTTCATGTGTAATATTTTACCATTCTCCGCCTTCAGACCAGTAAAATGTTTGCCTCTTTTCTCATTTATTTCCTCATCCTCTTCTTTATCCACTCCTTTTTTCTGTCTTCTTTGCGGTCCTATATTTTTCTTTTGTTTCAGTTCTTTAAATCCCTCCTGGACTGGACCTTTTTCTTATTCCTCCCACGAATGTCCTCCCACTTTTTTATTTTCCGTTTTTTTCTCTTGTCATCACCTTCGCTCACATTGTGTTGCCTTTCTTTGCTGTCGTGCTAATAATACTCCCCTTTTATCTTGTCACCATGTTGGATCAAACATAAACAATCCTTTTTATTGGCACCAGAAAAAATCCTGCAAAAACCTGATTTTGCATAGTTTAGAGTTTAACAAAGAGTTTAATACTGGGAATCTGTTCAGGTTTGTATATTTAACATTTAAATACCTTTTAATCAAAATGATTCACATTTAAAACTAAAAACCACTAAAATGTTAGTTAAATAGTTTTAAAATGTTTGGTTTTTCTTTTAATTTTAATTTAGATGTTGCAATACAGTTTGTGATTTTAACTCTAAGTAAGGGGAAAACTCACAACAAATAAAGTTTAAGGTACTCAAATTATATTCCACAAATGAGCTAATTGTAACATTTTTCTACCTCTATGCAACTCAAAGTTTATGAAAGGTTTTTCTACACTGAAATTTAACACCAACACAGTCACATAAGCTCAGTTACGTTCAAAATTTGGTTAGATAATATTTACTCATCACTTAAATCTCATCTAAACTTAGTTTACATCAATTACTTAATTGTGAATGAGTGTTGTCTTTTTTTTTTTTTTTACAATGGAATCACTCATAAAGGATAAGTTATTTCTACATTTCATAATAAAGGTTCAGTCAAATGTCAGAAACATAAACAAAATCTTTAGAAACAAAGTTAAATTTCACTCAAAAACTTGTAAATCTGCTGCTGTTTTTGAACTCGGAATATTTTATTTATTGGGACAAGGGTGCAAAGAAAATGGATGGATGGATGGGTGTTAATGGAAAAAGAAGGACTGTAACCCATAATATATTATGACAGATCTGAAATGTTGAATTTAAATGGTTGCTATATTTGTATTTTTACAAGTAAACATATAAATACAGTCAGCCGGATGCCAGTCTCTCATCTGAACAAATAAAGCAACTTACCAGCGACAGTCAGTCTCCATGTCTTTCAGTGTCATCCGATGTCCCACAAACACACAGGAATGTTTTGCCTCGGGCTGTGAGGAAGACAAGTGGAAGGATTTGGGACTGTGGGATGAGGAGCGATGTGGAGGGAGAGGGGAACCGATAACGAGTGAAGAGAGTTTATCACTTCAGGCAATAATAGAAGCAAGTCACTGCAGAGGGGAAAGAGCAGGGAAAATATTGTGAGGTTGTCTTGTAAACTGAAAAGCAAAACTCTTTCACAAAATGTATATTTTCTGCTTAAACATAATCTGAGACAGAAGCTGAAATATTCGTCTTTGTTGCTTTTTATTCCTCCCTCCAGGCTGAGCAGCTCTCAGTTGCACTGATGCAACCTTTAAAACTTCAGTCTCTGTCTAAGGTTGACTTTCCTCCCAGCAACATTTACCCAGGACTAGACTAGAGAGTTTAACTTTAACTGAGTCGCCTCAGTTATTGTCTATAGTTTATTCAGTCTAAAACACTGATACACAGAAAACAACAACGACCGTTGTTAGTTAATCAGTCTTTCAAAGAAATTCAATAATTCATAAGCCATTCAGCTCCCTGTACATGTTTGTTAAAAATATAACAATTTCTCTCTTCTTACATTTAGTGTGAGAAATATTATCTCAGAATCAACAATTAAATACGATGAAATCAGGAAAAAAGAAATGAAAAACAAAGTTTTAAAAATAAGTAAATTGCCTTCATAAAGGTTTCAGATATTAAAGTTTTCAATCATTCGGTTTTAATTCCCTGACAAGGAATAAAAAATGGTAAAATAGTGATTTATTTTAATCTGGTGAGAATAAGTCACTTCAATGTAATTAGTAAATTCAAACAATACTTTCAGATGAGCTTGATACATTTACAGTAAAACTACAATGTAAAAATGATAAAGAACCAAACTAACTGTATTAACTGTAAGGCTGCGTTCACATCATCCCGATTCAATCCGCTTCAATCGAGCTCCAGTCTGTTTAAAACCCGGTTCGTTTGGTGAGCTGTGAACTCGTAATCACACTCTGTTGTGAACCAAAGAAAAGTTTGGGTTCGGCTGGTCGTTCAGCGCTCACAAGCAGGAAGTGAACAGCAGCGCAGGGCATTCTGGGTAAATACAACCGAAACCAAAAGGGCTGGTGGAAGAAAAACAAATCTAACCACTAAAATCTGACTCTATGCCATTTCATATCCTGTCTCCATGACCACTGCTGATTGTTTCAAGCTGTTACTTGAAAATCCAATCTTCGTTTTCAGGGTAAAGTATTTACTGCTAAACAATTTAAAAACTCACTGTGAAGTTGCTTTATTGTGTGGGAACTTTGATTTTTGGGCTTGTTTAAGGCAAAGACCTTTAGTTTGTATTAGGGATGTGCCGATCAGGGTTTTTTCTGCCGATACCGATACCGATCACCCCCTGAGGGCCGATCGCCGATACCGATCACAGAATTATTTTTTATTCTGTCAAATATTACTACCTGTAGCGGAGCAGCGGTTCAATAGGAGAGCAGAACCAGCGTCTTACATCGCAGCTCGAAAACTTTAATTTTTGGGTTATTAGTTTAGCTTTCTGACCGTCATGCTAATCTGGTGAGTGTTTGTAGCTACGCTGCTTTACCTGCTGTCTGATCCTCCGTGTCTTTTTACTGCATTGAGCCTCGATGTAGCCAAACTCTGTCATTGTTTTTTTGTCTAATAGCTTCGTTTTGTTGATGCATTTTGACCTGCTTCTATTTTCCGCCGCAACACGCAAACTTCCCCATCACTCATCGCTTAGCATTTGTTGCTGCGCGTTTGCGCAGAGTGAAGGAAAGACGAGACCAGCTGGACAGACAGGTTGAGAAATGAGATGCAGGTGATCGGTATCGGTAACAGAGCCAATGATTGCTGATCACCGATCATGCACTTTTTCACAAAAATCGGCCCGATTGTGATCGGTGACCGATCGATCGGCACACCTCTAGTTTGTATAGCTCAGTTAAAAATTAATATAAAAATATGTGGAATCCCCAAAACATTATAGGCCTCTGAAATAGTTCACAGAATATTTTATAAATGATTTTTATATTGTGTGACTGATTTCAGTGTGAAATGGAAGTGAAAAAGTCCTAAAATCCTAACCACTCTATCAACAGCCACTTATGTCCCAAAAGAACAGCTTAATGTCGTCAGAATAAATAACGCCACACAGGAATATGATTAATCCAACGGGTTTGTGCTCAACATGGTTCACAGGATGGTAATAGTTGTACTTCAATGCTGAGATTCATAACAATAAGAGAAAATTAAAATTCATGGAAACGTGAAGCATTTTCTTTGAGCCACTTGTGCACAATCAGGACATTTCAAAACAGACCAAAGTGTCGGTTAAATGGACGAAACACAGGAAGTGAATCTCAGAGGTAGATGAAGAGGCATTTGGGGAGAAAAATGCTGCAAAGTTAGAATTGTTGAAGAGGAAGGATTGCGGAGGAGGAAGAGGACAAAGAAATTGGGCAAGAAATGGCAGAAAACAAAAGGGAACTGTGACATGCATGGAGGAACATGTTCCTCCTGGCCGCGCAGACGGAGCCAGCCAGACACCTTCCTTGACAAGTAAAAAGCCTCAGGGGTTGGCCAGGCTACTCCGACAATCAATGTCACTCACCCCCGCCACACACACACACACACACACACACACACACACACACACACACACACACACACACACACACACACACACACACACTAAACAAGCTTCAGAGTGCCAGTTTTGGAGTTTCCAGGAGAAAGATTTTACCTTCTGACAGTCGCTGTCAATCAAGATGCACTCAGACTCCAAAATTCCTAAATGCACTTTTATTCTTTGTCTGTTGACAGGAGAGGAACATTTTCTTTGTAGTGCTTAGAGGCTTTTGCTCACATTCAGGCAGTGTACATTGCTGCAAAAACTTGATAATTATGTGGACCTTTGATGAATTTTAATGAACATGAATGAGTTTTTCACATTTTCTGATGTAAGAATTTATTTTAATTAAATCCTTTGTTGAGAACCAGTTTGAAGACGGTTACATTCCTGACTTTGGCTGCATGAAGTCACCATCAGTCTGAACTCAAACTGGTTTGTCCTCCAGTCGGGCAGAACTGGGAAAGTCTGAAATAAACAACATGAGGAAGATGGAAATATTGAGCCGCATCTCCAAAACTAATTTAGTTTTACGCGTGAAAAAGTCACTCCATCCTGAAACATGCACTATGTCTTTTGTCTCTAATAGTAGTAAAATATTAATTTAATGGTAGTAAATATTGCCTCGCAACCAAAACAGCAAGTAATATCAGATGTTATCGGCCCAAATGTTCACATCAGTGTTTCCTCACAAAACAGGGAAATGTCCAAAATAATGGAGACTTGAGCTGATTATTTCTCTTTGCCACCATTAATAGTAAAATAAAATTGCTGTTGAAGTACACAATATTTTAAACAAATGTAGTTATAATGCCTGTATGTAATAATATGTTCAACAAAGGAAAAATAGTTTCAGAAAGTTTTCATTTCTAACCGTGTTTTAGTTAAAAATTCTCTCATCTAATTTGATCTGAATTAGAAGATAAAATTTCAACCAATTTCAAAAACAAATTTACTAAAACATAGATCATATTCTAACTTATTTCAGCCATTAAATTACAATTAAAATTGATAAAAAAAATCTAATGCATTTTTTTTGAATGTAGATAAAATAATATTCTAGTTCTAGAAATGTTGCTTCGGTTAATTAAAATTACATTAACCTGCATAATGTTTCACGATCCAACTAAACTTCATCTCACGTTAAAGTCTGATTATTTTCACTAATCTAATCCACTTAATGACCAAATAAAACATGTAAAAACTGAAGATGTTACACTTTCTGTTTCTCTTCCTTTCTTTCATACAAAACTGTCAAAAGATTCAATTTTCAAGAAAACCAGATGCTAATCCTGCCATGCTGGCATTTTTCAACATACTGCATGTTTAGGCTTCAAATTTTAAAGATTATCTTTTGATTTGCAAAAACAGATGTCTGCAGATGTAAGGCAGGCTGTACATATGTGTCATACCTGCAGCAGGTGGAGTAAAGAAAGAACAGATTGAGCTGAAGTAAAGCGGAAACAAGGCTGATCTAAACATAATGGGTAAAACTAAGGCAAATGAACAAAACTACAAAAAAAGAAGAAAAAAACAAGCCAAGATCCTGATAGCAGGTATTTAGATTCAACTCCAGAGGGAAACAATTTGGCAAAATGTTTCTCTGCAAGAATCCCAGCTCTGGTTTAAAGAGCTATAAAGCTTTTCTGGAGCTTTTCTGTATATTCCCAGATTAGTTAACAGGAAGGTTCATGGTTCATTTGCAACATGAATGAATGAAGTCTGAGACCAAACTGGAATATCTGAACCACATTGGACTGTTGTATATTAAAGAAACAGCAGTGGTGTGAAGGAAGAGCCTTGAGGCTGCAGTAGAACAAGAGTTAGCATTTCTGACACGTGATTCTGAGAAATGACCCATTAAAAGGAGCAAAGTAGATGAATGGAAAGTTTACTCCTTGTGCAAATATACAAAAATGATCTTGTTGGAAACGTCAGTGTGTTAATTTCTCGACTTACTGGAATATTTGAGTTTTTTATGTGATATTTCTCAACTTGTGTGTTTTTTCTTCTTCACAGGAAACCAAAATCAACTGCGTCCGTCTGGCTCGCAAAGGTATGAGCACCTTTCCATTGATACGCAGCAACATTGAAGTGTTATTCTTATTATTCCAGTGATCATGTTGTAGTTTTGTTATCATGTCAACCCGTAGGAGTCAGTTAGACGAGACGAACACTCACACTCTGCAGAAAAAGGCCAACATTCACTACCATGTGATCCTGCATGCTTTTCTTCCGCAGCATCTCTGTCCATCTTTTCTGCTCCAGTGTTTCTCACACTCTGCTCCTCTTCCTGTATCCGGCTCTCCTTCTGCCATCTCACGCCACATCCGTGTTGTTCACCAGTGTTTAAAGATCAGAGTGGCAGTAGACACTTCGATCGGCTCCATTAGACCCAGTGGACGGATGCTAAAGCGTTTCTGATTCCACCCCATTCTGCCTGGCTCTCCCTCCGTGTCTCAAATCTTTATTTGCTGCTCATCTTTTGCAGATACACCCATTTGTGTGCTGGGCATTGAGCTTTGGAAGCTTTTCAGCTTGCTATCGATTTTTCTCACCTTCTTTTTTTTTCATCTGCATCAAGCATTGATTTTATTTTTCCACATTTTCAATCTCTTTCTGTCTCATCCACAGTACATCAAGACTTTATTACTCATTTGTGCACATTTCTTTCTCTTGTAGCTTTTTTCTTCATCTATCATACCAAATGTTTTTTTTTGTTTGTTTTGGTTAGGTTATAGGTAATGCATTGGGTGTGTAGACACTGACTGTCTGCATGTATGTCTGTGCCACAGAAGACATGCTTTTTACTTTGTGGCTCTTCAAAACACAAATGGCAAACCTTCCTTTTTAAATTTTAAAATAGTTGATTTTCAAAAGTTCAAGTCCACATCTAATTTAAAAGGACTTGAAAGTTTTAAAGTGGGCAAAATGGAGTCTGTCTTTTTACTCCAATCAGAGAATTTTGCAAGATGGGAAAAAAAAATACAAGCAGTAATTTTGGTTAGAATTACTCTTAATGCTTTTTAGAATAAATAACAGGAGAAATGACATTTATTTATCAGTTTAATTCAGTTTTATCTATATAGTGCAAATTCCTCCGACAAATGATGTAAAGGCACTTTAAGCCAAACAGGTCAAATTTATTTCCAGTAATTTGCAGCCCAGATTGGTCCATATTCATTCAGTTTATTCCAGTACAAATGAATGCAATACAGTCATATTCTGTGAAACATGCAGTTCCAACTATCTTAAAAATGTCTCTCTGAGTCCAGATGTTCTGTCACATGATTATAGAGTCAAAAGTAGCTGCGTACCAAAAAACAAAAAAGGAAACTACAATCAAGCAAATAGATTTTTTTTGTTTCTTTTTTTGTATGAAAGGGATGTTATTCAAAACTTTAAAAGGATTTACTGTAATAAAAGAAAAGCATCTTTTTGATGCTTGAGTGAACAAATTTCTGCTCAGCTTTAAGAGCAGAAAACGTTTGTTATACTTATCAAAGTTTAATAAATTAAATAAAACCTCATTTTGGTGCAGCAAAGTGAGAGTTTCAGAAAAAAGCTTACTTTGCTGAAAAACATATTTGGTTTTTAGTATAAAAACTGAGTGCTTTTTACTTAACACTTTCCATTGTGAAAAAAACAATTTCAGTATTATCTTCACCTGGATCACAGGTAAAAGGTCTCTGTCTGCATCAGCCACCTGGGCTGGACGGGCCAAACGTTTATCATTCTTTAACTGCAATTGGGGGGCCACACAAAACCAGTCCAAGGACCACGAATGGCCCCCCGACCACACGTTGAACACCCTAGCTATAAAGAAATCAGCACAGTGTTTGCATTCCTCACGTCAGAAAAATACCTTAGCAGCTATGTGACGACAGTGAAGAGGAACAACCACCAACCCTGTAAACCTGCAGCAAAAACAGAAAAATGAAAAGTTTTTTCTGATTAAAACCAAAGAAGAGGCTCAAGATGGAGACATGCAGCTCATCTGATGTCTTCTTCTAATTTCCATCTAAACTGTCGCTGCATGATCAGACAAAATACTTTAAAGAATATTTTTAAATATATTTATTATCAAAAAACAACAGTTAAAAGTACTAAATACAGGGACATTTGTTTCTGAGGGATTCTGGGACACAGCAGTTTGGAGCTGGATAGAAATTCAGCTTTATTTGTCCTGCTGTAAAGAAGCTGGATAAATATTCAGACAACGTATGTAATAAATAGACAGATGCTGGAGATTCCCAGCAGCTGCGTTTGAACTCAACGTTTCTAAAGAACCGGAAACGCCTCCCTATTTCCACATTTCTGTTTTTGAGTTTCCTCTAACAGGAAGTTTGTGTTCAGGATCTTTTCAGAGAATGTCTGAGGCTTCAGCTGGTCGTTGCCCAAAGACACTCATTTTACCACTATCTTGGCCTTTTAGCAAAAGGTTTTCAACCTTGAATAAAGTGTTGATAATAAGCTTTTCTCTAAAATCCACCAGTTTCCTCGGTCCAGTCAAAAATATGTTAGTACAAAATATTTATCTCTACAAAATGCTTCTGAAATTAGTTGGCATGTTAGAAATCCAATGTTTAAAACCTTTAAAATAAAAATTATTTAAAAGTAAGTAACTGTGCTTCACTTGCAGGAGCATTTCAAACTTTAATAAAAATCATCACAAATCAAGGCCTCTGACTGTAAAACTTTAAATGAAACAGTCTGGTTATTAGTCCTGGGATTCAGTGGACTTGGATTTGCTGCTCTCACATTATCAAAACATGTTTTGTCTGTATGGCTTGAGGCTGAATTGAATTTTTTTTTCTGCCTCAGCCGATTTTTGAAAGTTTAAAGGATATTTAGATCAATGTTTTACTTTAAACTGAAGGATATTTTAAATCTATCATTAGACAAACTGTCTCATGCTTTAAAACTTTGGATTTGTCTGCAGTGAAATAAATAGTCAGCTTTTTACAAACCAGCTCAACTGAAAACAGAAACTAATAACAATCCAACTGCAGGTAAAGTTAACATTAAACACAGAATGATTCCACATCACAGACTCTGAACAAACTGTAAACCTCATCCCGTCGGTTAGTTTTTGATGGATTTTCTCCAGATGTTGCTGCATCTGTAGTTTATTCTGCTACATATTTGCAGACATTTCCTTAAATGGGAACTAAAAAGCTTAAGAAATCTTCAGCATCTGTCTGCATCAGATCCTTGTTTGATGTTGGAAATCTGACTTTGCTTTAGAAGAGGACTGATCCATAATCTGATATGAAATTAATATGCGTCAGTAAAAGAGGCACAGAAATGTGTGTGCTTAATATTTAGCATGTAGGGAAACTGTCTCTGAACATCTGTCCTGTTTTCATCTCCATCCTGACTAAGAGATGACATGACTCAGAGTTTTACTTCCCCCTCATCGGCCCATAGACAGTCTGAATTTAAATCTCTTTTTTGCATTTTTAAGATGCATTTGACAGAAAAACAAAGATTTTATGGATACAAATGTCTTCACTCCCTGAAATAGACAAACATTTTCTGACAGCAGGTTTGGAAAATCCACCTGAAGAAACTGAGGTGTTTCAGCTTCATAGGGAACAAATATCTAAGAAACATGACTGTTTAATTTTTATTTTAACTGAGAATGAAGTAACAGAAGTAAGTGCTTAAAATGTACAGATTGTGATGTACAAGGAGCTCAGCAGTGACTGAAGACACAAAATATGCCTCTTGGATCCAAACTGGATCTTTTGATGGGACCTGCTGTTTAGGACAGGTGTGTTATGTAACCACTGCACTGCAAAAAACAAGTATTTGGGTTTAGATTCTAGTGCAAATATCTAGTATATGTGACATAAGACGAGGCTAACTTAGAAGTACCTTTTTCACAAGTTGTGTGTTTTAAGTCAATAAATTAATATTGATTAAAAAAGTAGTTCTTCAACTGGCAGATAATTTCACTTACAACAACATATTGTTCCAATGTTATAAGTGAAATATTCTGTGTGTGTAACCGGTAATTTTCATTCATATCCATGAGTTACTGACTAAAAACAAGCTAATATATCTTGTTGCACTGAAAAGCTACTTGTAAGTTAGTTGTTTCTTATTTGGTGTAAACTCAGATATTAGAAACTAATGACTTGGTAAGATTTAGTGTTTTTGCAGTGGTTTCAACGTTGGACCACTTTCATGGTTTTACCTCCTGAACAATAAATATCGTTCAAACAATCTCTGATTTGAATTTGAGAAATGTATCTCCTCCTTAGAAGTGAAAACTGTTTACCAGCAGAAATCTGATTTTTTTTCTCAAAACGTTGCCACAAAAGTTTTTTCTTTTTTTTTTAACCATCTTTCTTTCCTCCATTTTCTCGTCCCTTTGTTTCTATTAACCCGTCAGTCCAGGCTGACTGACTCCGATGTTAACTCCTAACACCACATCTGCATTCGCTGTCAGCTCTTTACTAAATTCGACACATCTGTCAGGCCGCCTGGTAATAAGCCACTCAGATTGCTGCTCATTGACAGTTTCTTTTTTTTTCTTGGCAAACAGACCAGTCATATCCCAGATAACTGCTATTGATTTCATTGTGCTAGTTCCATCTCTCACCACTGCAGCTTCTCTCCTTAGACAGATCAAAGCAGGGAGATCTAATGAAACTGATAAATAAACCGAAATATCTTTTTTCTTAGACTTTTTTCTTCTTTCTTTTCCTTTTTTTTGTTGTTGTTTGTTTTTCTCTCTTCCCTCTCTCTCATGCTTCCCGGCGGGGACGTGCGGCCCTTGGCCTTAGTGGTAATAGGTAGGGGACAAATAACAACGCCGTACATTCTAGTCATCCCAAGCGAAGGTGATTATTTCTTTATAGGCAGAATATCTTCCTCCCTATGTTATGTCACAGCACAACCATAAACACGACACAAAACAATAATTCATTTTGGTTGTTTTCTGCCCTACACCTCCTCCACTTTATCCCTCTGTTTCCTAATTTGTCTTGGTTTTCCATTTTTTGGGGCTCCTTGGTTGTTGTTCCTCCTCATCTTCATCATTCGTTTGCATGTCTGCTCTGCTTCGGATGTTGCTGGCTGTGGTTGAACCTCTACTCTGTCTTGCATGTAAGCCCACATACTCCAGTGAAGCTATGCTACACAGATGACAGTCTACTGATTGCGATGGAGTCACAGAAGTGTTGGTATTTGTTTCATCATATAAAAAAGGTTTCAACACCAAAGATCACCTCCATAAAAGATTAAACTCTATAATTTCATATCACCTAAGTGCACAATTTAAACAACCATCATGTTCGCCTGTATTTTGTGTCCGAATCCAGCTAAAGCCAAATGAATGTTTGATGAAACAGCAGGGGATGATGGCAGCCCTCATTTGCATAAAAATGAAAACTTTTTTTCACGGTGCCATTCAGCTCATTGTTAGTTAGACCTTTTCCATGACTCTTTATGAATGCTAAATACCTGTTTTTCCTGATGCATGTCAAGTCTAGACATTAAAAATTTGTGGAAAATGAAAGTGCAAGATGATTATGTAAACGCTGGAATAAAACTGGTGTTTAGTGTTGGATGCATTATGTCCTTTGAAAGAAACATTGAATTGAACGTCAGAATGTCTAAAACCCTGATGGATTCCACTGACATCACAGGCATCTCAACATTTTACCAGCAGACATTTAAGTGGTTAGTAATGTTAATTAAAATTCCGTTATTTAACTTTGTTAAATTCTGCTGCTGCATTAGCTTTATATTTAGCTTCATTGTTAAATCCTGTGGTGACCAAACATCCTTTTCTCCTGGGATAAGTTCACTTTTCACACTCTGTCCTGGCATCTCTGGTGCTTTGATTGATTGAAGAAAATGTCATAATTGTCCTTGTTTTTTTTTTTTAGAGCATCAGTTGGTAAATAAAACGATGGCCATAAAACCACCTTAAACCTAAAGGCTTAGTGTGGTAGGTAGAATATCGCATCACCACACTTTAAGATAAATATTCTACAGTAAAAAATTCAAAAAGCCTTAAAATGTGGCTGGACGATAAATCAATAACAATATAGATCATGATGGACACCTGAGCAATAACATCAAAAGATAATACGTCTGATAGAATATTCCCTGAACGCTGATCCAGTGCAGCACAGCATTCTGGGAGATGTAGGCCCTGGAAAAGCTTTAGCTAAGCTAGGCCCCTCTTTGGTTGCCTAGCAACAACTTTCACAGCAGCAGCTTCAGGTTTGGCTGCTGTGCCTCATAACTGCTTAAAAATAAACAATAATGGTGTGGAGTGAAAACTGTGCCATGTTACTGGGTTATTTTACACATTAGATCAGTGGTTCTTAACCTGGGTTTGATGAACCCCAGGGGTTCGGCAGAGCCTCTGGAGGTAAAGACTCACTTGTGTAAAGTCGTGATGACGCTTCGCTTTGCCATCACTACTGCAGAGGATCAGTTACATTGCTTAGCCAATCAGAGGATCACGTTACATTGCTTAGCCAATCAGAAGATCACATTACATTGCTTAGCCAATCAGAAGATCACGTTACATTGTTTAGCCAATCAGAGGATCACGTTACATTGATTAGCCAATCAGAGCTGTGGAGGAACTCTGATTGGAGGAGCTTCACTCTCAGCATGGATTTGAACTTGTGTCTTCAACAAAACTCACAGTTTTTAGCAAATACTAGTCTAAATCTGCTCCTTAGTCGCATCTTGTC
This sequence comes from Micropoecilia bifurca, assembly GCA_903067075.1. Taxonomy (NCBI): domain Eukaryota; kingdom Metazoa; phylum Chordata; class Actinopteri; order Cyprinodontiformes; family Poeciliidae; genus Micropoecilia; species Micropoecilia bifurca. The sequence goes on from CAEGAF010014664.1 coordinate 15,767, forward strand.
GGGGTTGGTGCTGCCTCTAGTGGCGTGGGGAGGTAACACAGCTAATACATTTACTAAATCAGAATACCGCAAAGTATTTTTTGTGTGGGTGGGGGGGAATAATAAGGGTTCGGTGAATACGCATATGAAACTGGGGGGTTCAGTACATCAAAAAAGGTTAAGGACCACTGCATTAGACACAACAAAAATTAATCAATTACTAGCATGAAACACTTAAAGTGTGATTGGTTTCCACCATTAAAGCTGAATCTGTGATTTTTAAAACATGTCAGTTCAGTTTTAAAACTCAGTGGTATATTTCAGCTGTGCTCAGTGCTGTAAGCTACGGCTGATCTCTGCAGCGCCAAAGTGAACCAAGCCCCATTGTACTCCATAGGAACGTCTGCATAAAGTGTTATGCAAATTTCATCAACAGAGTGTGAAGTATTGCAAGGACAAGCTACGGCACATCGTTTCTGACAGCCATTTGTTTTGATGTATTTTCCATATGGTTGCTTTCAACACTCTGGGAGGAGAAGCAAACTGAAAACTGACTGAAATGAAAAGATGAAGAGAAAAGCCGATGGAGTGCTTCAGCGCTCCAGCATCGGCATCCTGACTGAGGAATAGGATTTCTACGTCGATGACCTTTTGACGCATCAAACCCACTTCTTATGAACACGTTGGTGTTTTGTGTCGGCTTCAGTTGCTGTTACCATTAGACCCGAGGTCGGCTCTAATTGGTTCTGTACAGAGCCGTGTTGTAACCGACTCCGCCGCTCTGCAATACTGATGCAACAGGTTGCTTTGCCATCAGCATTTGTTTAAGGTCGACTCGGAGATGTGACTGCAGTTTAAACCTGCAATTTTGACTGATGTCTGATTTGTTTGGTTTGACTCACCTTATTCTCATCTCTTGTTTCATAAGTAATGCCAATGTGCTTCCTGCTTCCTCCCTCCTAAGTCAGGTTGCCCTCCAAATTTGCAGCAGATTGAGTCAGACTCTAAAAAGGGGAGAAGATGTTTGTAGGTGAATATCTGGGGAGGATATGACATTTTAAGGGCACACTACCAACAAACAAAGGATGAAGTGCTTTTTAAGTAGCTGCACAGTCAGCAAGCAGCATTCAACCGAGTTTAGAGTTGACACATAAAATAGATTAAGAGAAAGGCAAACAAGAAAGACACACTCACTAAATTCTTAAGGGAAAAAGAGATGGAATGAGAAACGGCTTCAACAACAAAGACAGACTGGAGGAAACCGACATCAAAGTTCAAAATAAGAGAAAAGACGGCAGCACAGATCGACTCCCGCCCATGAATTATTGTTTTTTTCCTATTTTTATGTTCAAACAAATGTATTGCATTATTCCACCAGACAGATTGGTGAATCACCCATCTGCTCGACTTCACAAGCGTCTCAAAAATGTGATTGTGAAAACCTTATAAACCATCTGAAAACACAAAAAATACAAGAACGTGAAAATAGAAGCGAAATGAAAAGTGAAAAATGTCTTTAAACGTTTGGACCAGAGCAGGAGATTCAATGTATAAGTACTACAAATGTCCTCTCATAGTTCTGTAAGAATATGTAAAGAAACACCAACTTTGAGAATTTTCACTTTATTCATTATTATTACATTGGTTTAGCATAAATCCAGCCTGATGTTTGGGGTTTTTTGCAGTAATGTCCTGACCTCTGGACGGTTGCTACTAGGGCTGTATAATAATATCGATATCACAATATATATCGATATTTTCTTTCCTAGAAAAAAATCGATATTCATCTGCAAGTATCGTAACATCCAACTGTCACCTTGTTCCCTCACTGCTTGCTTCACCAGGTCATCAGGCTTAGA
>CAEGAF010014714.1:0-11343 GCA_903067075.1 Micropoecilia bifurca
ATACACATGTTCCCGTAGAGGATTCTAATTTTTTTATTTCTCTGAAAGTTTTTTTTTTCCCGATAGTGTAACCGTGATCAGTTTTTCTTGATTTAAATTCCTTTTTTCTTGTTTTTGTCTCCACGGAGTTGTATTCTCCCAAAATGGTTGGATTACAATATTTTTTAATTCTATGATCTTGCAACATCTGTGTATTGTTCATTCTCCATTGTACTGTGTGTGACAAACTTTTAAAACCTAATTTTGCCACTCAAATGGTTTGATTGGTGAAACTTTTCAAAACAAAGGCACAAAACACCAAATTAGCCTCACATTTGTTTTTATTTAGTCTACAAAATAGGCTAATTCTAGGTCAATAAAACCAATTGTACAAAGAGCATGAAATATATTTTTTTTACAGACATATTAAAAAAGGCTATTTTTCCCCAAAGTTTGGAAAGTACAAACACCTTTTTACAAAACAGCAAAACTACATTGTATTGCACAATCTTTTCATTTGTCTCCAAAGTATAAAGTTATCAATCTCCGTCTGCAGAACAAAAATAAGATAATAAATTAAGACCTTGTCTTAAACATAATTCTTCTGAATTAAAGCACATAAATAAGAATAAACTCTAGATAATTAAAGTAGTTCTGAGTTGACAGTGTAATCCATAAGTAGAAGAAAGAAAAATGGGCGAGAATTCCTGTTAATACTTGGAGGGGGAGGAAAGTGCATTTTGATAGTCGAACTGCCCTTTTGTGGGTTCATTGGGGGGGGGAAATGTACTTTAGGTATAGATATTTAAAATATACATTGCGCATAAGTGCTTCAAAATGATTAAAATATGTACAAAATTTAAAGTTACTATTCCTCTGTTGGCAGGATGAACTCGTCACAGACAAACTTGGACCTTAGTGCTGTACATGCCCATAGCTGCCATTAGACAGGGAAGCTCCAGCTTGTTTTTGCTCACAGGAAACACTTTTCATAAAGACTCGATCCATCAAACATTTGGCTCCTTCACATAACAACCTGAGTCAATTGGGAGGAGAAAGGTAGACACTAAGAGGCTGTGTAAACAGAAGATAAAGTTAGATCTGTTAAAAAAAAAAGTCAGCTGTCAACTTTTAATCATTTTTAAAAGATGACGGAAGCTTTCTCAGTTTTTGGGGATGCACAAAAAATAAATCAAAGATGCCTTTTTTTTTTACAATCAGAAATAGTCTCAGTTCTTAAGTGTCTACATCCCTCTGGGCAAACCTTTCAAACCTTAATAAGTGATTCAGGATGTAGGCCAGCATGCATTAAACATAAGATATGATCCTGAAACCAACTTCACAATCAATAATCCTTTTCTTTTTATTGTCTTCTGCATTAGCCACTAACCTAACCCGCACCAGGCTTCTCGAAAGAAAAGCCTCTCATCTTTAGTCTACTTCTCGATGAGGCCCGCCTCTTTGATCTTGGTGTAGAAGAATTTCTCCAGTATGTTGGCACACTTGTAGTACTCGCTCTCCGGAGCGTTGTATTCGCGGCAGTTGGTGAAGATGCGCTGCATGTCGGCCATGAAAAGCTTCCGCGTCGTGTAGTACCGGCTCTTCAGGCGCTCGCTCATCGTCTTCAAGTCTGTGGGTGAAAACAAAGTGAAACGGGCAGCATATAACTTTAAAAAGTTAAACAACGGCACCTTGGTTCAAGGAAAAACGTGAAGTTTCTTGTTTTTGTCCAGTTTTTTCTGTCTTTACCTTGTCACTGAAATATGCTATACATATAATGACTTGTTCAGTCATTAAATCAATGTGATTTAACAGGTATTTTTGTAAAGCTGAATTCAGATTAACTTACCACACCTGTACACCAAAGTAATCACTTGAATAGAACCTGTCTGACAACATAAACTAGGCCAAAAATATCTCAAAAGACAATACACCACGCCCCAATCTAAAGCAATTCAACAGACGATTAAGACATTGGCATCTCAGCAGTCTAGACAGTCACAAATCCAAATAAGGCTCTGAGACTCCAGCAAACCACAGTGAGAGACATTATCCACATGTTGAGGAAAGATAAAACGGTGAACCTTCCTGACAAGCAAAATGACTCCGAAAGGACATCTAACGCATCACAAGGTTTATAAGACAGTTGTGAATAGCTGGAATAGGAGTCATCTACATTAGCATTCATCAACCAGAAAATTGTGACTTTGATTATAGATTCCTCTGTGTTGATGCTGCCTTTGGTAAAGTACGTAACCCCAACTTACTGCACATTGTGAGTGTTGCTGGGCGTTTGCCCAAAGTGTTTTTCTTGTCTACGACTTGAAAAGCTCTACATTTAATTTTACCATTTGCCTCTCTTTAGGTCGCAGTTTATGGTTTAAATATAAGGGCCTAGGAAAAATCTGTTATTTTTTGTAATTGCAAAAGCTAAAAACCACTGCCGACCAAAAAAAAAAAAGATCCTAAAAGACTCATTTCACATTTCCCAAAAATCTCAATGATGCCCAAGACTTTGAAAAAAAGCTCCTGTGGATCAATGAGACAATAATGTCACTATTTGGAAGTTATCAGGTTACAGGAATAGCATTTCAAATAAAATAAAGCACATAAAATATACATCTAAAACATGGTGCTTCTTCTGGACCTGGACAACTTGCTCCAACTGATGGAACCATACATTATTCTTTTTAGCAGAAAATCTTGAAGGCGAATGTTATGACCACCATTTTGTGGCCTTAAATGTACTTCAGTTACACAGCAGAACGATTACCTGCAGAGCACCGCCTCAGAATGGCTCAGTAAACAAAGGCTTTGAAATGGCTTAGTCAAAGTCTGGAGTTTAATCTAACGGAGATGTTACGGTTTGACATTTAATTGTTTCTTTATGAGCAGTTGGCTAAAATTACCCCATAAACTGTAGATCTAAAAGTCTCATTGCCAGTTGCTGCAGATGTTTATTGCTGCATACAGTAGCAGAGCCATTTGTTTTTGTTTTTTATTCCCACAATGAGCCAGGTTGCCTTGGAAAGCTTTCACCCTTAATAAATTAGAAAACCGCTTTTTGTGTTTACAGAGGTTGTTGCTGTCTGAAAAGCAAAAACAGAGGTAAGAGGAAAAACGTCTTCATGTGACTAATATTTAACCTTAAACAAACCACAGCCATACACACCCATGGGGAAACGAATGACTTGGTAGTAGCCAGGTGCTTCTGTTTTCTTCACAGGCTCCATGAAAGGCCAGGCGTTCTGATGATTCTGAAACACACACACACAGAGCAATAAGTTTTATTTTTATATTTTGGGGATTTTATGCTGATCCTTGCTAAAATTTGAATTTTGCTCTTCCCAAGTATTTTTAGCTAATGCTTCCGGTCAGAAGTAATACGTTTTGTGCTTTTGCTAGAGTTGTACACAAGCAGGATCAAATGATTTCGTTCTCCAAAACGCAAAATCCTTAAGATTTAGATTTAATCTTTAATCGGATGAGCAGGAGGCGATACGGGTGGAGTGGTGGAGCAGAACAAAGACGTTCAGCCTTGATCGTCAAAGGAAAATGAAGAATTTAAGGAATGCAGTTGTTTCACTTACATATTCCTCCTTACTAAAGGAAAAAGGAGACAAAACAGCCGTTCTTCCAATATAAATCACTTCCAACATTCCCTTTGGGGAAGAGACATTATAGGAATAAATCATTTGTCCAATTAACCTTGTCCCAGGCTTTTTGGAAAAGTACAGAAACCTACTGAAATTAAGCATTTTCCAGGTCTGCAAAAGTGTGGATAAAAAGCGCAGATTATATTTTTTGTCAGAATTGACCACCAACATTTCTTAAAGAAAGAAAAGATCCAGTCCATCGCAGGGGAACAGAGAGACAGACAGGACAAACAACCTTGCGCACACACACTCGCACCTAGGGAGAACTTAGAGAGGCCAATTAACCTGAACAGTTATGTTTTTGGACTGTGGAAGGAAGGCGGAGTACCCGGAGAGAACCCACGCATGCACAGGGAGAACAATGGCAACTGCGCCAGTGTAGCCCACTTTTTACTCCATCTGAGTCTTTAAATTTCCACTTAAAATCAGTTGAAAAACGGCCAAAAACTTTGGAAATTCAAGTGTGAAATGAAGGGAAGGGAACCATGCTGGAGCCTTACCTTCACATGCTGCAGGATGATTTTCAGTGTGCTGTAAAGTTGGTCAGGGTCCTTCAATTCCTTCCTACAGCAACAAAATAAAGCGTGAATAAATTATTCCAGATTATGACTGTTGTCCTAGTTTAAATATCTTGCTTTCATCTTTAAATTTATTTCTATTATTAAAATCTGTTAAATTATTTGAAGGACTGAAGGGTGAACTCTTGGACTCTTACCCCTTTCCTGCAGGCTTCCAGCCAGTTTCACCTGTTGATATAACCAAAATAAAAAATTCAATATCCTCAAAGCATTCAGAACAGCTTAGTATTGGCTTGTTTTTCTATAATGTGTGCCGTGTGCTTCTCAGTAACGTACGTATGCCCGGAATGCTCTCGATGGGAATCTGCCGGACCCCGTCCTTAAAACAGGACAGTCCCGGATAGACCTTTCGGATCTGGGCCTGCTTCCTTTCTATCAGCTTTTTGATGATCTGACGGAGACACAGGACAGGCTGAGTATGAGGACAGAGAGAGAGATGCAAGACTTTGTTAAATAAGCACTCAGGTACCTCCTTCTGCTTCTTGATGATAACGGAGAACTCTGTGTAGGGGATGCTGGGGTTGAGTTCGCAGCCCATCAGCGTGGCTCCCTCGTAGTCCTTAATGTAGCCCACGTACTTGGCTTTGGGGACCTTAATGTCCTTTGAAAAACCCTGAGAGGGATAAAAGCACAACGATCAGTTCTAAAACTAATTTAATGCCATTCACGCCTCTTCATCTAGATAGACCATTTACCTGTTTCTTGAAGTACCCAATTGCGTACTCGTCAGCGTAAGTGAGGAAGTTGAGTATTTCATGTTTTATGTGATATTCCTTTAGGTGGTTCATTAAATGGGTCCCATAACCCTGCAACCAACAGCCACAGATCAGAAAACAGAGCTTTGAAAAATTACATTTTAAAATAATTACATTTTTCTGCATATGAAAAAGCTGTGCGATACAAGAGCTACACCCAACTATTTGTAATAATTGGTGTTCAACTATAAGCATTGTAAATGAAATAATTTTTTGAAAACTGCATTTTGTATTTACTTTGACTACCTTTGTCTGCTGTTAAAATTTGATGATCGGTGACATTTAAGTGAGGCCAAAGTGCAACAACCTAAAAATTTGCGCATACTTTTTCACAGCACTACAGATAAACGGCAGGAAGTGAAATACCTAAGAGACTGTTCTCACCTTGACTTGCTCGTTGGATGTGACGGCACAAAACACAATCTCTGTGAAGCCCTGTGACGGAAACATCCTGAAACAGATCCCTCCAATGACTCGGCCATCTTTTATCAAAGACAGCGTTTTATGTTTCCTGCCAGGAAAGAGACACAGGCGACCTCATTACCCCAATGCATTTGTGAACACGGGTAACAATAATAAACCAACATGTCAGAAATACTCACGGGTCGAAGACCAGTCGGGTTATGTATTCTTTGGGCATCCGGGGAAGCTGGTGGGAGAAGACGTTCTGAAGGCCAACGAGCCACATCAGGATCCTCTTGTTGGGCTTCTGATTGAGCGAGTTCCCGATGACGTGGAATTCGATAACTCCTCTCCGCTCTTCGAGGCGGGCGGCTTCATCGCGGGCGGAATGAGCAGACAGCAAACTCGTCTGACCAGGAGAGAGGCGTAAAAGATCCATGATCGTCCTGTTGCTATCATAAAAACATTACTCCTCAAATGTCTGAAATCACTGCTCTCTTTGATTAAGGACTGTACCCAACTTAACATTGTCATGTGATGTCTTAACGTCGTCGACAAAGTGGGGTTAAATATGCTAAAAATGTGACGCAAATGCAGCAACCTGTGTTATTAGTGTCACAGGGAAAAAAAAATAGATCAAATAAATTCTTAAGTTGCTGTAGCATAATGTCACAAAAATCCAACCTTTAATTTGAAAAGTTACTGAGTGAGGGAAGGAACTCGTACTTTAAGAAATAACTGTTTTACAAAACAGTACAGTCATATTCAATAAATTAGAATATAGGTTCTGATTCGGCTCGGATGGCGGATAATAATAAACAGGATACATATTGATAAGGTTCTTAATCAGACCCACAGGATTACAGATTCTCTATCTGAATGATAGACATGAGGTGCTTTTCCAAATATCCATCTTTTGTTTCACACCAAACCCACCTAGAACATTTGTTGCTTGATTACCTCACTTCCTATGTCATCACATAATGCACTTCATTATTTTTGTAATGGTAGGGCAGGAAAGGTTTTTACTTGACGCATCTCAATGGGTCTAATTTCAGTTTGAAATTTAAAAATGCAACTCTTTGCTGCAGTTATACAACAGCATCAATTCACTCAAATTAAAAATATTTTCTAATTTTCAGTGTTAGAGGAAGGATGGCCACGGCAATAATAGATAATTGTTAGAAATCTTCAAGAAAACAAGTGAAATAAAACAGAAGATGGCAAACAAACAAAACACCAAATAATAAAGCTGTATGAAGAAAGGATCCAAGGTTAGGTGATTTTTAGTATCAGGTTGTTTTTTTGCATCCAAATCTGAAATGGCTCAGATCATGTTCGTAAAAAAAACAAAAACAAAAAAAAAATCAGATGTGGTAGCACATGAAAGAATCAGAAACTGAAATTAATATTTGTAGACATAATTCTGAAAGAGCACATTGTTCTACATCACGGCTTTGCCTCATAAAACGCAAACCTCTCGGCTCAGCTTGTTCCTCTTTAAGTGTTACTGGGTACAACAAGAACTGAAGAAGCTGTAAAAGAGGCAGATGCATCACCGCATTTTAAGACGACATTGAACTGAAGATCCTCCTTAAAAATTTCAATATATTTAAACAGCAGTATTTTGTCTCATGTTTGGTTTAAACAGCTTTGGAATGTTACATAATTTTTTTTAGCCCTCTGTCTTCATTTAAAGGTTACCTCTGGAATGGTGGCAGGGTCACTGATGGTTGCCATGACTTCATTGATGAGGTCCATGGGGATGTCCCCCACCACCCTGGGTCTCTTGTTCTCTTCATGGTGAAGCGGCTCTGAAGCTTTTCGCTTTTCTCCTACTGTGAAACCGACACATACACAGTACAAGGCGTTCTTTGAAATCATCATGTTTCTTGTGTGTCGTTTGCCTCACAGAAAAGTCAGACATCAACCAGAATTTTGGTATGTTTTGGTCGATTGAGACAAGCTCGCGACGACAAACTGAACACGCAAAGTGAGCCAATTTTCAGACGTGGCAATTATTAGCTGAAAAATTGCCGTTTTATTATTTAAAGAGCCAACTTGAGCAATTGCAAGTTGGTCTGTGATACCTGGGTTTGACTCCAGAACAGAGGCGGGTTTCCTGGCAGGGCTCACACTTCCACAAGTGGACTGGTCCACTGACATGGGACTGGTGCTGTAGTATATGGGCCTGGCGACTGGAGGAGCACTTATCACTGCACAAAGTAAAGACGTTAGCAGATTAAATACGAACAGATATATTGTGTTGCATCATGTCACTTTTTGTCCATACATTATATCAGTAACAAATGTGTCGATGAGGGTTTGCACTACCTGTGTGGACAGGAATCTGACCTCCTGTTGCTCCCACCAAGAAGTCTTGACTCCAGATAGGAGAGCTGTGACTGTAAACTTCCTCTTCCAACATGGACAGGAATCTGAGAGAGGAAAACACAGCTAGAACATTACTGTATCCAAACATGTTTCTACATATGGTGCTGAACTGCACTTCTATTTTCAAATCGCATCAGATAAAATAATGATTGGCTTTTTTTTTTTGTTCTGGTTACATTTATGTATACTTTTGGATGAAATTCTCGTCTGACCTATTGTCTGCATTACCGCATTTTTTGGACTATAAGCCGCTACTTATCCCCCCACGCTTTGAACCATGGGCTCAAAGCTCAGTGCGCTTTTTGTGGATTTTTCTTCGACCATCAGGGGGCGCTTTACCAGGAAGTGAATCATTGGAAGTCAAAATTGGAAATCAAAGAAGAAATTGCTCACATTTTCATTTAGCGCATGCTTAGCAGCAGGCACAACAGAGAAATTTCTTCAAACTCATGATGCAGCTTTTAAGTTGAAGGCCATCGATCTGGCAGTATAGCTCGATAGTCGCTCGGCGTGAACGAAACCATGGTTCGGCGTTAGAGACTGAGGGCTGCGTCCTTAATAAATCCAGCATATTTATTGCAGCCTCTGCTGCGTCCTGGTGAAAAAACCCAGAGCTGCGGTGGCTTATAGTAAGGTGCTCTATAGTCCGGAACTTTATACAGTTTTTTTGTTTGTTTACAACAAACAAACACAGTGGGAACTCTCTGTGATCACCATTTTGTGTGATCAATTTAGACCTTCAGGCCCACAGCAGGTTGAATACAAATATGAATCTGTGGTCCACCAGCACGACTTGCTATTTTTCTGCGCTCACTTTTGCATATTTTGCACCTACTTGGGAAAGTGTGTGAGAATGAGAGTGCGTTTCTCAGGAGGAAGCTTGTCCTTCTCCTGCCTGGCCTGCTCCAGCAGCTGCTTCCTCATCACTGTGAACACGGAGCGCAGCAACGTCCGGCCGAAGATCTGCGTCGTCTCGTAGCGCGGCAAGCTGTCGCAGAACTGCGGCACGTTGCAGTAGCAGAGCCACCTGCAGAGCGCGTGCAAACACGTTTTATTAATATAAGTGGGAATCCCATTGCGCTGATGAATGCCTGATTTAAGTCGCTTAATGTAACCTGGTGTAGTTGGCTTTGTATCCAACCACGTCGTCACTCGGAACCCTTTGGCGTCTCTGAGAAGGAGTTTCCAGCTGCCAGTAGTTGATCTGATTCAGGAACATCTTGGCCAGCTCTATGATGGTTTGTCGTTCCTTTGACGGTAGGTGGCTGAATTTGTACTGGACGAAATTATTCACTCCCTTTTTTTTTTTTTTTTTGAACAATGAGAGAACAGTGACTGTGACGCCATGGCGCTAATAAAGTTCTTTTTCCGGTTCCAGACTTGATTTTTTACCTGCTCAATGCTGGGCTTTTCAAACGGCGGACTCTCTTGTGCCTCTAACGTCGGTTTACCCATCTGTAGGATAGATTTTCTCAACAGCTGTAGGGAAACAGAACAATGTTCGCGTTCTGTGCAAATGCAAATGAATGTCTACGAAGTAAAAGGATGAGGTGGGCGGTTGGTTACTTTGAAGAGGGAGAAGTAGACTTGTTTGGTGTCAGCATCCTCCTCTTTGTGAACACAGGTGTAGAGATACTCCACATCCAAAACGATACCTAGTAGTCTGTTCATTTCCTCCTCCGAAACGTTTTCAAGATGAGTCACGTGATCACCTAGGAGGACCGAAAAAGGAAAAAAAATGCTATTAGCAAAGAAAACACTGAAACAACGGAAGAGGATTAGGGCCACCGAAATTTTTTTTCTGACTTTAAAGTCAGAGTCAGAAAGTCAGAATTCTGAGATTAAATTCTGACTTTAATCTCAGAATTCTGATATTAAAGTCAGAACTTAATCTCAGAATTCTGACTTTAAAGTCAGAGTCATAAAGTCAGAATTCTGAGATTAAAGTCAGAACTTTCTGACTGACTTTAATCTCAGAATTCTGAGATTAAATTCAGAATTCTGACTTTAATTTCAGAATTCTGACTTTGAAGTCAGAATTCTGAGATTAAAGTCAGAATTCTGACTTCAAAGAGAAGTCAAATTCTTCAAAGAGTCAGAATTCTTTTTTTTTTGGTGGCCCTAATCCTCTTCCGTACTGAAACTGACATCAATGCTGAACAATATGGGGCTGTAGATTTTTTTTTTTTTTACATTTTTAAAAAAAAATTTTTATTACCTAATGTGTGAGAACAGCTCCGACAAGGTTCCTGCAAGTTCACTGTGTTGGATTGCTGGTCAGTTTGAGGAGGTGTCGGAGGCGGGTTCTGACTTTTCCAGCCATTACATTTACAGGCTCCTTCAGCCTGTGGAGAAACATGACTCAAATTAGTACAGTCAGGAACAGATGCCAGCGCAGTGATCAGATACTTTTTAATAAAAGGAAATCATCCACCTGTTAATGTTTTTGGTATTTTAATTCAAGCAGTGAAGTTTGTAGATTGAGCATCTATTAAATGTTGATGATCGTAGTTTAACAGCTTATTAAAATTGAGTTTCTTCCCCCACCCAAAAAAAGAAAAAGGTATGCTACATAAGAATACCTTAGAAATCTAGGTCTTGTGAAAAGTACATCAACACATTTACATTCACTCAGTACTTGGCCTCTTTCTGCATGAATTGGTACTTTTTGGCAGTGTGAGCAAAATCCTACTGTAAAATTAAATTCAAAGCAAGTGAATAGAAAAAAGCATGAAGTGCTGTATTTTTTTTTTCTTATTTGGTTGTGTTTTGGATTTGACTGCCTGTTTGAAACATCAGACTGGACTTCAGGTAACTTGGCGCCTCTTTCTCCAGACCAGGGTTCTGCAACCTTAGCCAGACGTGCCTTTACAAAACCTGCCTCAAAAATGTACAGAACTGAGATTTTTACTTAAATGTAATTTTTAGAGTACGTTTTGTTCTTTCATCTTGACATAGCATTTTGTAGCAACTGAATTCTGTGTTTTTATTAACTCACAAAGATTATAGGGGGAAAAAAAAAAATAACATTTTGAACTGCATCAACTGTGTGAGACGAATCTGTTTGAACTTTATTACTGGAACAAAACAAAAACTTACTCTGCTTGATCTGAGGTGCATCTATTCACTAATGTAAACAGAAACTCGCTATGGCTGTAACGCTGCGTACAGGCGAGGCTCGTCACCGCGGTCAGCTGGGCTGGGGCCGTTCTGAGCATGCGCTCTGGAACGACAACAAACTCCGCCCCCCCCCCCCAGCAGCTGTCAACCCTGTCAAAACAAAGACCCCAAGTCCCTCTTTGCGGGTCGTAGCTGCATAAGCGACACAAACTCCAGTGTGTGTGTGACTACAGATGTAACTCCGTCAGGCGGCTCGGTGAAACGCGCACTAACGCACGGAGGGACACGCCGCGTCTCCGCTCACAGCCAAGCGACTCCAAAGAAAAAAAAAAAAAAAAAAGAAGAAGCAGAGCCAATGTTTACGCCCCCCCCCCCCCCCCCCAACCCCCACCCCCCCCCAAAAAAAACGGGGCGTTTGCCGCAACAGGGCCCCGGCCCAAGTCCCCCAATGAAAAACAT
>CAEGAF010014715.1:0-19224 GCA_903067075.1 Micropoecilia bifurca
TGTGTGTGTGTGTGTGTGTGTGTGTGTGTGTGTGTGTGTGTGTGTGTGTGTGTGTGTGTGTGTGTGTGTGAACAAAACAAAACCGACTGCTGCACAGTAGAGAACTAACTGCAGATTGATTTGGTAACAAAGGAAAGAGCCCCTACACAAGCAATTAAATCCTTTTATAATACGACCGGTTAGCTTCACATGCAAACGAAAAGGACTCGGTGAAAATTCATGGCATTCATAAAAGTGTTGCTAAGCGCTAAAACAGAAGCGTGATCCCTTGATTACGACAGATATGTTTAAATAGACTGTGCTGTGAAAAACTATCACCCCCTGACAGATTTCTTTAGCTTTTGTTTTGCTGGCGTACGTACATGTTTTAGCTCAAACACAATCAACGTAAATACACAAAGGTGTCCTCAAATGAGGACTTAATCTAAAAATAATAAGAAAAAAAACACAAACTATGCCAAGTTGGCCCTATGTGAAAAGGTCATTAATAAATGCTAATTAGCCAAACCTGAATTTCAACAGACACACTCAAGGGCCTGTTTACTGCTACCCCTCACTTTGTTAGGATCTGTCCGACAACACGAAGTAGGCTGAAACATCTTAAACGCAAAACGATGTGAACTTTTTTTGGAAGATGTGCGCCAGGATACATCTGGTGTACAAAGTCGAACGTCAAATGTGGTGGTGGTAGTTTGATCGACTTGTTTGCTTCGGGATCCGTGAGACGTAAACTCTGATCCTTAGCAGAATAACCCTGAAGGTAGAAACGTGCGGCTGTCTGCTGCAATCTTAACGTGAAGCAACAGGTCAAAACTCTTGACGCAAAGCAGCAAAGCTCAACCGAATGACTTCTAAAAAAAAAGAGAGAGAGACAGAATGAATATTTTTGAGTGGCTTGGTCAAAGTCTGGACTAAAATCCAAAAAGATGCGAAGGCATAACCTTCAACAGACTGTTCATGCTCAAATCTCATATAAAGAGGTTGGTTTTAGACAGTTGTGCAAAAAGAAGATTGGATCAACATTTCTCTAGAACGATGTAAAGGACTCGCAGCCAGCTGCTGGAAACTATCAATGACAGCAGCCGACCCCGAGGGGGAAACAATTTATTTATTTATTTATTTATTTTTATAGAGAAAATTAAACTATGATTGGCTATTTGAAAACTGCATTTTGTATTCACTCTTGTCTGACATTCAGCAAGGCAAAAACAGAAGAGACATGTAAGGGGTTAAACTCCTTTTACAGCAATGTACCGTATGCGGCTTGTAATCTGAGTTGATATGTAATGAAATGTGATATATAAATAAAACTGCCATTCCCAAAGCCATTTATCTGTGGCACACAGGTCAAAGCTGCCACATATGACAGCTGCCTCAGGGCACCTCAGTGATGAGTACATTGATCTTGAGCTGCAAAAGTGCCTTTGCTTCGTTCGTTCTTTTTTTTTTTTTGACAATTTTTGAAACACGGTTGCCGCACAGCTGCGATTGTCACGGTACCCATCCAAAACTCCTTCTAGTCACTGATGAGTGACTGTAGCGCTGGCACCATTTGTCTTTCAGGGAGAGGGAAAAAAAACAACAAAGAACACAATGGATAATTTACTTCTCAACTGTGAGCTTTCTCAGACTGACAGACTCACCCAGGTCTCTTTTTGTTGTAAGAGGGTCGGATCATGGCCACCTTAGGGTACAGCCCAGCAACAATCACTGCCTTGATCAACTTCTCATTGTCTGAGAAAATAGAAGACCATCATATTTAATTACACGTGGCTCCATTGAAGGGTCCTCTGGTTGAAAACATGCACTGCTCATTAATAGCTGGGGATGTTTGGCTTTCAGGTGAAATCCATGGAAAACTATTGCATTTAGGTGGAAGCATTCAATGGTGATTGCTTCACCTCAGATAATGTGTTGACACAAAAGCCGAATAATCACCAACGTTTTGAGAGTCAAATAGTCTGAAGGATAAAAAGAAAACTCCTGTAGTTACCTGAGTTGATATTGGATTTAGCGTCTTTGGGATCCCTGCTGCTGACAAAGCCAGCACTCATGAGATGTTCGGCAAATTGACCTTTCATGTTGTGCAGCATCTAAATAACGAAAAGGACACTTTTACTGGGGTGCAAGTTTGTAGTTTACATGCTTCATGTGCAGAGCGTTAAACGTCTTTTTGTTTTCTGAAGTTCACACAGTAGCAACATGATTTTACCCAGAATATCTGCTTTGATAGCCAACCTGCAGCCGGCTGATAGGCAGTCACTCCAAATGCAGCTTGGATACTGTCATTTTTTAACAAGGTTGCACTTATAAGTGTGGTGGGTGGCAGTTATTTAGTTCCCACACCATGTAGAATGTTTTGAATCTTTTGCAAGTGAGAAAAAGAAACATGCGAGTCACGGAGCCGGAATCAGCTTTGTAGGGCAAGACAGCAAGGAAAACTTTGGCTTTATGTGGTCACAGAATTATATGTAAAGTTAAAGATAATAAGAACAATATGTGTATATGTGCGCGCTTGTCCAATATCTTATTTTTCTTATAAAAACAGGTCAGAATATTGGAAAGAAACATGTGGGAACCAGAGAAAACCCATGGAAAGGATATTAAACTGGGGGATTAATAAGAAGTCAAAACTTCACTGGTTTCAAAACATAACTTTTTTTATTTTTTTTTTTCATTTCCTTATACCAGCGTCTTGCTCTTGCCCAGGGCACGACAGAAAAACTAATTATGATTTACTTTGATCACCTCAAAGTTCAAACTTTACACCTGAACTGATCAATTCTGCACTGAACAGATTATTTGATAAGGTTGAGATTTATTTCCATCCACAACATACATAATAGTCAATCCTGAATTTAACATTTTTACACTTATTATCGATACTATAAAACACACTCTGTGCTTTGTGAAACATATTTTTATGTGTGAAAAACAAAAAAAAACAGGAATTCTTAATTTTGTCCTGAACAAAATTCAGGACAAAAAAAGATGCTTATAATCTCATCTTTTTAGCCTAATATCATCTAATGTTTGTGAGTTAAATGTGTTGCTGCTCTTCTGCAAATAACTTTAAACTTAATTAAAAAAAAAAATTTCCCCCATCTATGAGATGCAAAAAAAGAAGAAAAAAGAAACACTTTGCAATCAGCCAGCCTCACCTGGAGTGTGTTGGCAGACAGGAAGTTGTCCCAGCAGTATTCCCTCTCGTACCTGGAGCCCCGCTGCTTGGCTTCCTGCCATCCCTGGCAGCCGGCGCATGAGAAATTAAGACGTAATTAAGTCGTCCAACAGTCGCAGCTTAAGAGGCGAAGTCAGGCTCACGGCTGTGGGATTCGTTTACCTTGAAGGCGTAAACAATAGTGAGGTGGTCACTCTTTGAGTTTCTGGACAGAGTCCTTCTCCTCATGTCTGCCATCTTCTCTTTACCCTAAAAGAGACGGGCAGTTCCAAAATAAATGCTTAAATATTCACAATAGACTAAGAAAAGAAAAAAAAAACTGCCAGAAGGCAGATTGCAGCAATGCGCTGAAGTGTTTGTTCTTGCGTCTGGTGTCGACGTCGGCTTTCATGTCTGTGGACGCGGCGCAACCTACCAGGGGTATGAAGAAAGGGTCTTTGAAGCTGAGCGAAGCGGCGATGGTGAGCACGGGGTCGAGGCATCCCAGCAGAGCGCCGAACAGGATCAACTTGCCTATGTGCGGCTCCACGGGGAGCCGAGCCAGGTGGAAACCCAGCGCCGTCAGGTTCTCTGCGTGGTCCAGAGCGTTCTGCCGCACCGCGTCACAAAGACCAGAGGGAAACGGTTCAGGTCACCTTGAGCTCAGGACAACGCGTTTCTAATCACACCCGTCAAAATCAAGTGGCAGAGCTTTGACTTACAGTCGGTGCGTAGCAGGTTTTAGGAGAAGTACGTTGAAAGCACTTCTGAGTTTAATAACAGGAGCTTTGCAACAAGGTCAGCAGCATTGCATCATCAAACATGAAACTTAACTGGGTAATTTTAAGAGAAAATGGGGAGTGTTTGTTGTGTTTCTGTATTTAATTTCATATTTTTCAATCTGTGTAATATTCAAGGTAACCAGTTGGTAATAGAAGGTGACTCTGCCAGTTTGCTGCCTAAGTATTAGACAGAAATTTGAAGTACATCAACAATCCCCAATTTTCCCCTCAGGCAAGGTCTCCAAAATTTTTTTTATATATATGTACATAAAAATTTCTACATCTCAGAATCGATTCTAGGGCATGCAAGCACACATGATAACTGTGGGAGTTTTTTCTCTCTTTTGCTTCTCCTATGATGAAGGTTAGGAATCTTTACACTTCAAACACCATGAATAATCCAAAACTAGACACAAACATGCCTCATCGTGTGAGGACTGGCTGCTCTGGATCCCCATAAGACTGCTTGGTGTTTTAGAGTTTTGAAACCGCTTTTATTTCTCTTCAATTACTTCATATTTTATAATTTTGCCAAATCAAAAATCTGCATGTCATTGGGACTTTGTAAGACCCACACAAAGTATGATAAAACAGTGACGTTCGAAGAAAAGTAATGCATGGTTTTCCAATATTCTTTTAAATAAAAGCTATGGTCCACAGCCTGTGGCTCCACTGTGGCTCTGAATAACTTTAAAAATGATAAAGAACCGAGTGATGTTATCAAACAATCATTGGTCAGGATTTTTAATATGATTTTCATTCAGTATTCCTGGGAGGAACCATCTGTAAAATTAACTTGGGTGACAAATATTTGACTAAAATAACATTAACAGCTATTAAAAAAGTTTTAAAAATTACGAGGAGTTAAGGAAATAAGGAAGCACCAACAAAAATCCTAAAAATCCTTTAAAAAATTCATGAAATTGGGAGGATTCCTTCTCAAATTAACTTACATACACTAATTTATTAAAAACAAGAAGAAATGTAACAAATTTTGTCATACAGTATTATGTCAGAGTATTATGTCATGCAGTATTTTGTCTTTGAAACAATGTATATAAAGGGTTCAAAATGTATGAAGTAGTAAAGATGAGTTATTTTTCTCTTTTCTCTCCTGCCCTTCCTGTAATATTGATATGATTTGAATTTTTTTGTGTAATGTGTGGAAAATTTTTTCTTTAAAGTTAAACTGCTCTTACAAGGATTGTTAGTATCTATACATCAATTATACTTGTATATATTCCTACCAAGGCAAAATTTAAAATGACATAAGGCCAACTAACTTTTATTTCATGAAATTAAAACATTTTAATGCTTTATTTTAGACATGGGGATTTAAGATGAAGTTACACAACTATTTGATCCCTGTAAATCCCCCCCTTGAAATAAACTATATGTAATCTTTACAGTTTCCTACCAGGTCTGTGAGGCTCTTGATGGCGAGGTTAACCGCCTTCTCGCTCGGCGGGTCCAAGGCCTTCTCCAGAAATCCACTAATGGAGCCGAGCTTCAGAATCTAAAGGGCGAACATCAATTTTCATCCAGTCAGCCGAAGCATTTCATCGCACACCAGATTACAAACCAAACTGTTGGGTATTGCATGAAATTAGGGTGCATCTCTCTCTGTCCGACAAGCGCACTCGAAAGGCGGTTTGGACGTGCGCCACTCCACACGCATTTACATGGAGCCGCTTTAATGCGATTCCCTTAGTGCCAGAAAGAGAGAATTTGTGATAAGAGCTGATTCTGTGAATGTCCACATTCACTTAAAGCGCATTCATTTCCACATCAAAAAAAGAAAAAGGAAGACTTTTAAATTCACCAAAGAGTAAAGTAGCAACCACACATCCACTCTGCAATTGACAAAAAGGTGGGGTGTTGGAGTGTCTGTGCATTAGAGATTCAGCCTGGGGTCTGCGTGTTGTCAGAGTGTCTCTCACTCTGAGGTTGGTCTGACGCATTAGTCAGCCTCTCACCCACCAGCTTTGAAAAAAAAAACAAAAAACAAAACATATTACACATACACACGCGCACACACACACACACACACACACACACTCGAATTTATTGAACTGAGGCTGCAGGAAGATGCACGCTTGAAATCCCATACAATAAAGCTGCTGGTGAGAACAATCTCTGCAAACACCAGAACTGAATGAACTTTGGCTTTATGTTCCATTAGCGATGCTTTAAACACTTTCGGTTGCGCGACGAGGATTCAAAGAGACAAACAGCAGCAAGCAGCCAACAGAGGAGAAAACAGAGAGAGAGATGTTCATGTACGAGAAAGAGGCAATAAACAGATGTGATTTCACTGAATGTAAAAAAACAGCAACAGTTCGAAAGGGGGTGCGAGTCAGTCTGAGATGTCCTTCCTCAATCCTCATTAACAAAAGAGAACCAAACCCCACCAGCACTGACTAATCCTTCACACTTGGTTGGAAAACTGATACAACACAAAGTAGGATAAATGTCTCTTAGAAAATTGCAAATCAGGGGATTTCTGTAGATATAATATTTTTTTTTTGGCATAATTCTCGTTGCAAATCTGATTGCTGTAATTTTGCAGAAGCGGCAGCGGATAAACTGGCATAGATGTAGCCATTAAAACCGGTCCATGCATTTCCAATGATGTCGCAGGATTTCTAGAAGCTTGATGTTGGCGTAAAAACTGGCTGTGGTGTGTGTGCAACACCCATTTGCAGCTAAGGCTTATTTATCCGACCCAAAACGTGACCTCTCATAAATAGAAGTAATTAAGATCGAAAAAAAAAAATCCATGATCCATCAAGGCTGAAGCTTATCGCTTATCACGACTGGAAGATGAGTTTTAAATTTCCATGACAGAGGATGCAAGCTATGAAAAAAAACATTGTAAAGATGCAAACTGTACGTCAAATTTAAGACTTTTTAAGATCTTTTTAATGCCACCTTGAATGAAATTTAGGCCAGAAAAAACTATACATTAGGGTATGACTGGGGGAATCTTGTTGGCTTGTATGAGCAGGCAACAGAAGTAAAAACAAACCATGTCCAGCCAACTGGTCAAACATTTGCAATTACCCATGTTAGAAAATAGCTAGCTAGCACGGTTGTATTAGCAACTAGCTAGCGAAGCCTATAGTGTCCTGCAAGAATTAAACAACTACAAACAAGTTTAAATAACCATCCCACTGCAAAAATTTACAATTACAATTAGTGTATTTGAGGCCAACTTACTTTTTTATTATTATTAATTTAAGACATTTTATGGCCTCAATTTTATATGCATAAATTTAAGACTTTTTAAGGATGTGCAGAGA
The DNA here is from genome assembly GCA_903067075.1 of Micropoecilia bifurca. NCBI lineage: Eukaryota > Metazoa > Chordata > Actinopteri > Cyprinodontiformes > Poeciliidae > Micropoecilia > Micropoecilia bifurca. The sequence continues at coordinate 7,245 of CAEGAF010014715.1, forward strand.
CTGTGCATTTCAAAAGTGAAAATTGGACAGAACTGGACAGTGATTCTGTAAATGACCCAACTCTGTTTGGACTGTGTCTAAAAACAAAGCAATGACACAAAAGCCCTTTTGATTTGTATAAACAAGGTCCACTGTTTTAGATAAAGGGGTGGTCAAATATCCAGCTGGAATTATGCTAAAAGATTAAACTAAAGCCATTAGCGAGGTTGCATGTTTATATCTGATCATGTATGCAGAATTTTAACCCTGTGTGGACAAGAGAAAATCTATATTAAATTCAAACTTCTACATTCACGAGAATGGTTGTAAAATTCTAAAAATTAAATATTCGCATGCTTGGAAAAGAAGCACAAATGAAGCACACTGATTCTTATGCTGCTTGTACATTTGTGACTGGTACTGAAGCAAACCTCCCCTCAGTTTGGTTCCTGAGCCAAAGCCAATCTCTTTCTGCCCACATACATCACCTTTATCTGCAAGCAGAGCTCCTCCAGCGGTGTCCTCATAATTTCAGGTAATTGATAGGCTTCCAACAGGCTGGCCCTAAGCCCATTGTACAGATGATAGCACTTTCCTGGTTGCACCCTGGATATATGTAAAAAAAAATGAACCAGACAGAGAGAGAAGGAAAAAAAAGATTACATGTTATATCAGTCCTGTGACAAGGGCTTAATTTGAGAAATCAGTGGGATGAAACTGCACACAGTAAGCGGCTCCTGCTAATTGGGCCTTGCTGCACTTTGATGTCAGAGCAACCGAACAGAACCGACGTCTCAAGTCGCAGAGAGACGAAACAACCTGGGAGAGTCTGAACTTTGCCTCTCTGTGTTTGCAGATGAGGAAGCAGTAGGATGTGAGCTGGAGGAAGAGATTTACGGTAAATCTCCTGTTCAAGTGCGCGATAAGTAGAAGGATTAATGGGAAAGGTGTCTTCATTCTAAATGTTTTAAAAATATATCTAAATGTAAAGGTCAGGGACATGCACAGATAGACACCAGGCGGTGCTAGAGCACCTGCCCTATTTCTTCCAGACAAAAAAAAGGGCCCTTCTGAATTTCTTTTAGTTGTTTTTCTTAAATATAGTGCATTTGTAATTTTGCCCTACAAAACTCCCCCAAACCCAGACTCAAACCTGCCTTTCTCCACTTAATGTGTTGTGCCAACACTGGGCTCTTTCTTCTTGTTTTCAAATTTGTGGATTTCAAATGGTTATTTAAAATAAATAAATGGATATTTTATATACACTTTTGTGGCACTGCTATACTTTGTTCTGCTGTTGCCAATTTGAGAAACCAACCAGAAGCATGTTGAACATTATTAAACATCTAAATCAGGCATAATATGGCTACTGACTTGAAACGGATACGATGTTGACGATGCGCCTTTAATAAATCTCACACTGCTAAGGCGGCCAGCAGTTCCATGCGCCGCACAAAGTGTCCACTGCTGCCAGTACCTGCCAGCACGTCCTTTCCTCTGTTTGGCGTTGGCCAGGCTAACCCACTCGGCCGTCATGGTGCTGATGTTGTTGTCGGTGTCGAAGTTGGTCTCCTTAATCTTTCCTCCATCTATCACATAAACGACATCATCGATGGTGATGCTGAGAGGACGGGTGGGGGGATAAGTCAGGAAAGAAAAGAGAAAACCTGATTAAATCGTTTAAAAAACAAAAAAGAAGGTTTATGGAAATCTTTTCAGCATATTTAACAAGAAGAGTCCATATTAACTGAGGTGATGTTAGAGCAGCTTCCCAAACTGTTCAGTTTATGTGAATGTGGCACCGTGTGAACTAAATTAAACTTTCTCATCCATGTTGTGGAGACAGGGTTTGTGATCAATCCAAGAAAAATATGCAAATTAGCATCCAATTAGCTTTTATCCCGGTAATGTCTGGCACTCAGCGCATTATTACAGGCACAAAGGAGAAAATAAAACAAAACAAAAAAAAAATCTGCACTTAGAGAAGTAATGGACTTGAGACTAATCATGGAAACAAACATACACACCTGGTCTCCGCGATATTAGTTGCAATCACAATCTTTCTAACTCCTGGCGGGGGTCTTTTGAAAACCTGGAGGACGTTGGAGAAGAAAGATGAAACGGGATGTTTTGGTTGACTGGCGGATGATCAGAGAACAAAGAGAAAGTTTACCTGCGTCTGATTAACAGTGGGCATGAGGGAGTGCAGAGGGATGATGACGAACCTTTCTGAAACATCGGATAGGAAAACAAAGCTGAGATAAAACCGCAGCAAACAGAACGATAGAAGAGGTGGATAAGTTACTGTAAATGTAAATGACATGCTGTATTTATTACATCTAAGTATAATAATTGGTTGTGTGTTTTGCAAACAGTGACATTTAAAAACATGCTGCCCATTAGCTAGAAATTTAAATGGAAAGACAAATAGTTTAATTAATAAACTTGACAAATTTAAAAAATTGAGTTTCATGAATCATTACAGCCCTAATCTAACAAATTAACAAAAATCAGACGTTTATAAAGCCATAACATTTTTCAAATTGTTTAAAGTATGTAATCTGTAAATCTCATTCATTCTTGCCAAAAAGAAATAATGTTGTTGGTGTATCAGAAAAAAATAAACTGTCTATTCTCTTGTGCTAAATGAAGTCGAAACCAATAACCGCTGAATAAAAGATGAGCCTACCTGATCGGAACATCTGCTGCGCCATGAGGAGGTCATTCAGACTGCTAATGTTGTCCCAGCCAGGCAGGAAAACCAAGATTGCTCCTTCCTGCCAGAAACGATTAGAGCCCTCTTTAAACAAAGGTTATGGTAAAAGCAAACCTGCCAAACATCCGTTAAATAGTCATCACAACAATGAACGAGCGCGATGCCCAGCAGCGAGGAGCCGAGGTGAGCCAATGAGGCCGACTTCCCTTCGGCATGTCGATGAGAGACGGAACGCCTTGCCAACATCGTTATGACATCCTATTGTAAGGGGTCAGTCTCTGCTGCACAGCAGCTCACGTCTCTCTGACAACGCGAAAGAAAACCAGACCACCAAATAAAGACAGCAAAAAAAAAATGCAGACAAATGACAGCTGACAGACGTTCCAATGGAAGGAAACCATGGACAGAGTCTGCAAATGACGATGTTGGCCAAGTTAGTGAGGAACCAAACTAATACAATGTTGCAATATCTGAAACAATTAAATGATCAAAGGACAAGCCAATCATTTCTACATCAGATTTGTAGTTTTCTTTATGTATGTCTGGGAAACCTACTGAAATAAATAAATACGGGCGATTACATAAGCATTGAACACATAAATTAAGATAAATTCAATGAACTGGAAAGGAACAAGGAATAAGTATCAAACACATGATGGAAAAGGCCTCATCTGCCTTTTTATAAGCACAAAAGACATAAAAACCATAGAAACTCGCCGAGCCACTGAACAGCTGCAATATTAGAGACCTGCAAGTAATCAAAACCTCCACAGTGTTTCCATTTGTAACTAAAACGCTTAGATTGTTGTTTCACACTTAAAATTTATTGCATAAGAAAAAAAAAGTACTGGATTAAACCAGAAGTATCTACCGCAGGATAATGCAGTCAGATAAAATACGGCAGGTTGGCTTTTAGACATAAACATGACTTGTGTTTGTGGTTTTAATAAAATCGTACGCCACACTTCATGCAGCTTTCAAAACACCACCATCGCTGGCAGACGACAATCTGTCTTGTTGTGCTACATTGGGATGTAAACACTCCTCTTTGTAAATTTCAGCAAGCAGACAATCTCATGGGAGGCTAATACTTTGTTGGTCGAACAGGAGAGGAAATCCAACACTAACGAATAAAAACATTAGTGAAGAGATTCGCTGCCGGAGTCAAAGTAATTTGATTACCTTCAGTTTATGCTGTACCTCCTGACGCGCTCTTACTGAAGCTCTCAGTATCCATGTTTCACTTCCTCAGCACGAGCTAATGTAAGTAAAGTTAAAAAGTCCCTGGAAAGCAGCTGTAAAACACCAGGCGTTTAAATACCTATGCGGAGAGGTTTTTGCACATTCTGTAAGGATTTGTAAGGAGTCAAAAAGCACGAGCCGTACTAAGGATGAAGAGCCTGACAGTTCACACGATTTCTGTTTGTTTGATCACAATCACCTGGATCCGCAATGAAACGTGATGGAATTGGTAATCATCAACAAGTCACATCAAAACAAAGAGGAAACATGCTAATGCTACCCTAGCATGTCAACAAGGAGCTTTATATTCAGTTAGTTACATCTCAAAGAGGAAGGTATTCCTCTATTTCCTTCCCCTGCTATCAGAACATTATAGCAGCTTTATTATCAGACTTAACTGATGTTGGGTTTGCTTAAAATGTACTAGGGATGAACAGATTTGAACATTTTGTTCAATGCATACTAGCATTGTCTCGACCACAATGCTGAAATCCGTCTCTTCTTCAATTAAATGCACAGCCAAACATGGTCACCCCTCTCCCCTAAGTGTTGACCACATTGGATGTTATATCCATTTTATTGCTATTACAAATAAATCATATTTAGCAACAAAAAAAAAAACACTTGAAGAAAATGTCACAAAACAACCAAAAATAGTCTAACTTCTAAAAATCTGTGCAAAGATTTGCTGCACAAGGAACCTGAAATTAGGTAAAAATGAATCTCAGTGTGAAATCAAGTAGTCAGAAAAACGCCCAATCTTCAAAAAGAGCAATTATTCATCAGGTGAACGGAATAAAAAGAAAATATTCAGACAAAGAAGTTATTTCATAGCATTAACTACCTCTGCCTTTTAATTGCACATAATTATTATCCCCAAAGGCTTGCACTCACATGAGAGCGAGTGTGTGATGTAGAAATTGTGTACATACAGTAGCTACAGTCTGAGGCGCACAAAGACGTAGATTAGTTCAAAGGCAAAAAAAAAAAAGGAAAGAAAAAGAAACAGTTCAGCAGTGTTAGCAGACTATTTGGCAACACGCACACCGATCCTCCCACATACAGAGCTTCACCTAGCAGGCAGTCATTATTGCTCGCATGTCAACCCCCTTAACGTCTAATCATAGACCCCTTCAATATAATTAACCAATCATCACAGGCGAAACCCGACAGACGGGCCATATCCTTGGTGCGGAGCGGCATCATGGCGAATCAGCGCCTTTCCCTCTCAGCCGTTTGACAATGCCACGGCAAATCAACTGGTCGAGTGGCTGAGTGGCGCCGTGACCGATGGAGATATGGCTACATATAGGAGAGGGTAATTATTCTGTCGGTCCCAGTTAGTCACTCCTTGTTCTGAGTTGCTCTTTTTTCTTCTTGACTCTTTCGCACCTTTTAGGCAAAGCCGCCAGCCGCAAACAGACAAACAATACGACTGGTTCCCACGTTGCTTGGAGAGAAATACGATGGAAAATTGAGTTACTTTTGTTTCATTTCCTGAATTGCTGTAAAATGTTATCCTCAACATTATTGTTTGGATTCAGGCAATATAACTTAAAACAGTTTATCTATTTCAAAATTTACATACACTGGGGTTCAGTCTTAAGACTTTTTTTTATGCCACCATCTAAGATAATAAATTTAGGGAATGGTTGGGGGCTGATGCTGCAGTCAATCATAGCATAAACTGTGAAACTTCTGGAGTCTGTTGTGGCTTTGCATTTCTCTCACTGCATATGGTTCTTTACAGCCTTAAGCCCCTTGGTGCTAAGGTTTCTTTTGCATGTATCAACATTTAGGTTAGGAACAGAAGTGAGACTATGGCGAAAAACACTTCACATGATGGACACAAAAAAAACTAGCTACACTAAGTAGTCTCAACTGCTCCAAGTAGTAACTAAGACTCAGACCTGACAGAAAACTACATGCACATGAACATACAAGAACAATTTAAGACCTATAATTAATGTATTTAAGGTCAATTTATACTTATTTTTTTTACAGTATTTAAGATTTTGTAAAGCCTTAATTTTAGATGTATGAAGGACTTTTTAAAGATGTACAAACACACTGATACAAAAAGCGAAAGCTATATAAACACTTTATCCAGAGATATACTTTTCTGCATTTATTTCTGTTAACTTTGATATTAACAGGGGACACACGTTTAATATTGTTTCTGGTTAAGAACCAGTTTTACATCAGTTTACTCTTAAATGAGCTTTAGTTTAAAAACCTCTTCCAAACTTTATTTCAAAAAAACTTATTGTTCCACTCATTTCTGCAATTATATGCTTGGATATGTAGGCGTGTCACGATAAATTTTGTACGACGATAAATTGTCATAGAAGCTATTTGCAATAAGTGACATTATTGTTGTTTTGAGGCCAGTTTTAACTAATATGATGATAATAATAATAATGCATGTTCCCTCTCTCAAAGACAAATACGCTTGAATTTTGTGCACAAAACTTCACACTGGAACTGAAAGACATGTTAAACATCCAAAATTAAACACAACCAAAACACAATAAATAAAGAGGAAAGAAAAAACACATTCAACTGAAACCATAAGTAAATCAAGCTTATTTTGATTTATCATGTGATTAATTGCTCATTCATTGACAGGCTTATGGACACAGCTCTCTACGAATCCTCAGCTAAAAGTAATTACTTTTTATTTGACAAATATCAAGTCAGCTCTCTTCCATGATAACGCATATATTCATATTTCTGAATCAAAAATCCTTTGATGTTGTTCTTATATAAAATGTAAATAATTTCTGATTAGATGCGAGCGACAATTTTCTAAATTAGCAGAGGCAGGCGTTAGTTGAAAAACACTGCGTGTAATGAATCTAAAAGCAGCTTCACTTCTAGAATCACACAAATAATCATATATCCAATGATAATCTAATTGATTAGGCCCTATAAGCTGAACTGATTGCTGCTGTTAGTAATCTGCAAAAGTAGCAGTGAAAAGATGCTGACATGAAAGGAGGAAACCTGATGAGAACTGGAAGGAGGCAGGGAAAAAAAGGAGGATGGGGGGAGGGAGAAGTGGACGTGTAGCGGGAGCATCTGCTCCATCACTCATTAGCACAGATCTGCTGCCAGGATCGGTGTCATTTTCTCTGATCTAAAGTCACTCTGTGTTTGGAAGCTCGCCCTGTTCCCTCCATCTGCTCTCCTCTGCCTCTCTCCTTTTCCAGCTCAAGCAGCCGTGTCACCTCTTAAGTTTCTTCTTTTTTTTAACTTAACGTGGATCCGTTTCCCACGTGTGCCACTGCCGTTGTTGAACGTGTCAGGAGAACGGCGCAAACCTAAAAAATAAAATCCCCCGGGCGTGTTCCGGTGGCAGACGCCTGTTCTGCTCTGATATCAGAGGCTGCCTGCAAAAAGTAATCTTCCTCAGCGCAGATTTACTGGAGAAAAGGAAATCCTATTCCTGACTGCGCTGAAACCGGAGACGCGATTACGCTCACCCCCTCGTTGAGCACAATGTGCCGGATCAGCGCCAGGATCAGCTCCAGATCAATCTTCTCATCGGTGTCTAACATCTCCACCGCCTCGATCGTGCTGTCAGAGTATCTGGAAGACATTGACAAACATTGAACACGTCGCCACCTCTCATCTGTCGGGATGAAAACAAAGCCCTTCTGTTGTTCTCTGACTCGTCGCATCGAGGCCAGAAGGGTTTCGTTTATTCCCCTCACCCCCCATTTATTGGTGTTTCTTATTCTTTTGGTTTCTGATGGATTTAAATTACGGATTTCCACCAGAAACAACCTGTGGAGCATTATTCCCCCCTCAGTCTGAAGGGCAAAACAAAACGAAGAAATATATACTAACCAGCCCAGTTGACAGTGAATCACGTTCGTTCACTGTTAGTTCATATTTTTAGCGTGTGATGTTAATCATTTTACTTCTGAATATGTTTAATGCTTGTTCTTACCACAGGCGATACACAAATCTCCCTGCAGCGCTCAGACGAGCCAATCCCGCCCAGCTCTGAGTGCTTTGAAATTGAATTTCAGGCCAGCAATTCAGATCATGCTCTGACCATACAGGATTAATATCTTGAGACTTCTGGGCAGCAGTGGAGCAAGCCGAGCTGCATGAGGAGAGGAATTGTGATTTTTACATCTAAAAACAGCAACTCTAGCGTTCAGGGTTTGTACATTTTTGGGAGATTCAAGCCCTGACCATGCGTTTTTAAGGTGCACGCCACACTTTGGAGATAACGACTATACAGATTAACTACGAACAGACAGTTTTAATTGTGCATCACTGTTAGTAACAACATCTTGTGATGGGATTCTACATTCTACAGCAGGAACGAGGGAAACTAGAAATATACATTTTGTTGTACATTTCACTCTATTAACTTGAGAGCAAAACACTAATTAAAACAATCTTCCAATTTCAAAAACATTGTTTGACATACAAAATATAAACCAACCTTTATCTCAATTATAAATATCAATAGTCATTGAGCCAATATTATTAATATATATTGATCATATTGAAACCATCCAAACAAATCGTGTTAAGGCAAGAAACCTTCCTGCTCAGATTAAATGATTGAATACAATATACAGAGAAAGCTACAAAAAAATCCTGTAAGTTTTCTGGCATTTAGAAAATAGAAATAATTTCGATAAATCGAACTAACCTAAAACAATAAAGGTTGAATCTGATTTCACTTCAGACAGTGTGAAAAAAATGTGTCTTTTAATTTGGGTGCATTCAAATTTCTGGTTTCAGTTGTAAATTATGCTTCCCGAAATGCAGGCTTTTAATCACACGTTAGATTGCTCTGCATTAAAAAACTGTGCAGTTTGCACATCAAGCACTTTCAAGGAGTTTATACAGAAATTAAGCACTTCCCAAACTTTGAAGACAGACAATTGAAATTCAAGAATTTTCAAGGATTTCAAACGCCGAGTACAGAGCAAACACAAACTGAAACAACAACGAAGCAACAGAAATGCTTCACAGTCAGATTTCCTGTATGTGTGTAATCTGAATCCATTTTAAACCCTGGTTTTACCGTTGACTCTGAGGTCAACTATTGACCTAGAGGTCAGAAAAGGTCACCAGCCTGAACACAAAACAGGACTCAGCAGGTTAGAAAAACAGACAGATGGACGGTGTGTTGCTGCTCAACACTTCCTGCCAACATTTAGCACAGAGACAAGACGCCTCCTCAGACCTTTAGATGTAATCAGACTGATTTAACCTCATGCTTCTCTTCCAGTTACAACTGAATGTCTTTGTTCACAAAACAGAAAAAAGATACAATCTTTTAACTTATATCTGAAAAAAAAAAATCGACTTCTGCAGAATAGAGGCTGATCTTACATTAGTCTCTTTAATCCAAACTAAACAAAATCCAGACAATGCAATAAGGGCATAATGGAGTTACTGTTTGGTGTAGGAAATGAGCTACATCTCCATGTATCAAAGCCTCAGGCAAAGCGAGGCTGTTTTTAAAAATCAACTTTCAAAGGGCAAAGTGTCGCGCAAGCAATTATAGCTGACAGTCTCTTCACTGGAGACCAAGCAATTATAATGAAGGTAAAGAAAAGGTATTGCCCTCCAACTGTCGGGAAACTATTTGTTTATGAACGGCTCCAACATAGCCGATTTATTATACCCAAAGAAACACACAGCTGAAACCGGAGGTACACAGAACAAAAGGACCCATTTTTTTCCCCTCGCTGTGTGAAGTTAAATCAGAGCAAAGCTCTCTTGTTTTAGGTGAGTTGGAATTACCTAAATTATTCCTATTTCCTAAATGCGACAGTAATGAGAGAAATAGTCTGTCAGAGATAATCATTATTTTATTAAATAAATAAAAACTGTCAATAACCATACTGGTGTAATGAAGCGGCTGCAGTTGAAACGCCTGGTTTCAAAAGCGTCCAAACAAAATAAGTCACCTGCCCTGCAGCGTTCGTGCGTAACATGGCCAGCTCTCCTTATACTCCTCCTCCTTCTCCTCCTTCTCCGATCTGGTTTGGTGGCCCTGCCAAAAGCGTCTCTTCCACGCAGGCCGACGGTCCTGATTCTGCGGACGATATCTGGCAGAGAGACAAATCGTCCGGTTAGAGCACACAAAGTGGACGTTTATAACTGGAGGCCACAGAACGTTTAGGCACTAGGATGAGGTGTTTTTTTTTTCCAGCTGCATCAAAATTGGTTTATTTTGCACAACTGCAAAGGAAAAGCTTTCTCGCATCACGAATCACACCGTCGACAACCTGACATTGCCAGTGGCGCAAATCATGAAGGAGAAGGTGACAGGAAGTAGTTGTAGGATCAAGGTGCGGCATATGTTTTTTGATGAAATTATGTGTGTGTGTTTTTTTTTCCAACATCAGCAGAATATTGACACATTTTTGCACACATTTGTAATGGAAACGCAGCTGATGTTTTAAAGAATCTGTGTCTACAGATTCTTTAAAACACAGATGTGAGAATAAAACATAATATAAAATATTACCAGAATATTGCAATAATTCAGGTGTTTAGCAACAGTACCTGGTCATCTCAATGATGTCTTCCAGTAGGAACTCTTCCACTGGGAAGGCCAACCCAGGGATGTGGATCATTGGACATTTGTCTTTTAAATAAATAAAAAAAAAAGATAAAAAAGGGAAAAGAGGTGAGGATATTTGTTTCTGTGTAACACAACACTGCGTAGATTAGAGGCGTCGTACCAAAATACTTAGAGAACTTTTCTGCGTTGAGGGTGGCACTCATCAGGATGACCTTGAGATCATCTCGGATGTTGAGCAAATCCTTCACGATGACGAGCAAAACGTCTGACTGAAGGTTTCTCTCGTGGATCTCGTCCAGCACAAGGTGACTGACACTGGATAACAACCTGAGAAAACATGGGAGATTAGATTAGGAGTTTGATTTTTAGGTCGAAGGACGGGCTAATCTGTAATCTGCTAATCCTCAGCCTTTAGTCAGGGTTTGCACAGATTCCCCCACAGTAAAATTCAAACACTTTTCAAGCTTTTTCAAAGTAAGTTTTCAAACTTTTCCAGGACCACACTTTGGAGATAAAAACAATACAAAAAACTAAAAAGAGACGGTTTCAACTCACTATTGTGTGATATCATTTATTACTGTTATTCATAATGTTCGGCTATGGTATTTTACATTGTACAGCAGGGACAAGATAAACTAAAATATGAGACATTTTTATGTTTTGGCGTATAATATATAAGCCAAATTTTATTTAAATTACACAGATGAATCTCATTGAGACGTTGGGAATAATAAACATATTGAAAGAAATTGTGTTAATGTCAATAATTGTCCTGTTCAAATTAAACACTTGAACACAACATGCAAAGAAAGCTACAAAAAATAAATAAATCTCTAAAAACAATGCGATTGTTTTCTGGCAATTAGTAAATAGAAATAATCTTGGTAATTGTATCTGATTTAAAACCGGAAATGTTTGGTCTGATTTAACTTCAGACTGTGAGAAATTTTTTTTGTTTTATTGAGCGTGTGAAAATATCTGATCTCAACTGTGAAGAAGCATAATCAAGCGTTAAATTATTTAAAAAACTGTGCAGTTTGAATATCGAGCACTTTCCAAACTTTGAAAACATCAAATTTAAACTCAAGGATTTCAAGCATCTGTACCAACGGGATTTGCTGCAGATTTAAGTTTAAGTTTTTTTTTCTTTTGCATGTACAATCCACAGATTAAGCGAGAGAAATTCTTCATCAAATTGTTTTGGTCTCTCAATTAAAGTCTTCAAATTATTCACTAAAGTTGAACATGACGGAAAAGTTGGCATTTCACTAAGACCCTCTTGTTAATCTAAGCGGCTCAGAAAGTAACGAAGAGCAAAGAGGGATGAATCAACAGAAGATCTCAGTGTATGTACATGCGTCTTTATTTCCCTGTCAGTATGAAGACTCATGCTAATGATTTTTGCAGATAAAAATTATATATATATATATATATATATATATATATATATATATATATATATATATATAAAACAAAAC
>CAEGAF010014716.1:0-18281 GCA_903067075.1 Micropoecilia bifurca
AGCTGGGGACGTCGAAGCGTCTCTCGATCTGGGTGATGGAGCTCTTCATGTAAGCACCGCCAAAAGCTTTGGCAAAGTACATAAAGGCTAGGGAGACCAGGAACAGCTGCAGGAGAACACACATTAAGTATTAGGCTTCTATAGGCCGGGCTTGTTGATTTGACCCAATGATGTCATGTCAAAGATTCCTGTTAAGAGTAAAAATTTCTGATTTGTTTGAGTAAAAATCAAACAAATCTAATGTTAGTTAACCAAATAAGTACTAAGAGACAGAAATTCTTCCTTTGGTCGCTGTAAATTCACTTTATTATTCCAACAGTATAATTTTTTGATGCACATATTTTTACAACCCTTTTCAAAAACCTGCTGTATAAAATCGTATGCTTGTCTTTCGCCATCTGGTGGAGGATTAAAGTATTATCAGTGGCGAGTTCTGCTTTTCTGAAGCAGACTATAACAAACATATTTTTGGAATGGTGACAGCATGGAAAATATATTAAAATATATATAAACATTTAAATTTTGATGAACATCTAGATTTTATGGTTCAATTCAAGTTGTTTTTATAGGTTTCTGTATATAATTTGTATTTTAAGTATTAAACTAAAACTGCAATATATTTCACTTTATGTTTCAAAAATATTCAAAGAAACATATATTCATTGATGATAATTAATGTCCATGGAAAATATTTAATTTATTGTACAACCCTTAAATATAATAGTGTAACAGAATTGATCTTTAACATATTTGGCTAATTACACATTAAATTTTCCCTTGAAAATTAATGCTTCTACTGTTTTGTTAATATCAGGCCATTATTATTGATTACGTAATATGTAGGTAGGAAGTACATACCATGACAAATAGAGAAAGTCGTGTTATGTCAGCATCAGTCATAATTATAAAGCAATAATCATTTACACACACAGATCTTCTTTAGAAAAAGTGTCATTTATATAAATTACAGTTGCTCCACTTATTCTGAGTCAACAAACAGTTGAAAAGGTTTTACATCACATCAAAATGAAATCATTTGGAAACTGTTTACATGTGAAGTTTTTTTTTCTCCAAAATGCAAGTCCAATATCTTGTCATAAAAGCAATTTCACTAACCTTGAGCTTGGAGCAACATGCCTCTCGTGGTTTTTTGGAGTCAACGCTCATGATGCTTCTATGGGCTCAACTTTTGCGAAATAAAAAATGAAGAAAACACAACACCAGAAACCCTGCAAATAAACAGCATACTTTGAAATACAATAACTTGGAGCAAATTCGATTGAGCTTCTTCTAAAAACAACTTTAAATACATTTCTAACCCCACAATCTCGTCCATTAAGTGTGCAATAATATAATTGCATTATATTATACAAGGACAGACTTTTGAAAAAATATAGATTCTCTTGAAGCTGACTGGTTGCATTCATAGAAACCTGCAAGATTTCAAACAACATCCAAAACAGAAGACACAAGAATTTAAAAAAGGGTTTTTAACAAAAGACATTTTTACACATACAATAGTAGTTGTGTGAAAGCACACTAATTAAGAAAACATACAGTAAAAGGCTTTACCTGTGAAGCACTGATGGACCAGTATGAAGGATTCAAACTGATTGATAGCCGTAACTAGAAGGACTTTGCGCCCGAGGCCCGAGTCTTATCATCAAATGGCATCACGTGAAACCAGTAACTCTGGCAGTCATGTTGGTCTTGCCGATCACGTCAATAAAAGGCCATCCAGCCTCACGCGAACTGACATGGGCCCCAGACACTAAACACAACTGCGACACGACTCCATTTGTTCAAGACGAAGCAGCAGGTGAAGAGGTTCAGAGATCCGTTCACGGTCGCGCACATCCTCCTCTGAGAAACTTCACAGCCATCCTCTCTCGGAAAACACAACAAACAGCGAGCAGCGTGAAGCTGGCCAAAGTTTATTGTGGTACGAGAGAGCTGTTTCTGTTAGTCTGGCCCGTTTCAAAGAGTGAAACGCTTTCCTCTCCAGGAGAATTTCAGGTCTCGCAAAACAGCCCGGGTGTTTCCATCCGAGGCCCGATCAAAGTCTTCCTGTGCCATTGATGGCCGCGAACAATGGATTTCTCTCGAATTCCCCAGTACAGCACATCCCATCACCTTATCACTTTTGTTCACTGGAGGCTCGTTCGGTCGCAGCTCACAATAAATGGCGTGTCCGTCTCTCGAACAGGTTTTAATGTAAGGATTTCCTAAAGAAAAAACACAACAACGGGTCTTCTGGGAATTGGCTGTTGTTTACAACATTCTCTTCCACTGCTGTTACGCAGTTTGGATACAGAAACTAATTATGAAAAAAATATAATAATAATAATAATAGTAGGCAGAGCTTGCATTGACTGACGACTTGTCCAGGGCGACTTGTCCGTCTCTTGCCCAGTTGACCGCTGAAGAAAAGTACCAGGACCCCAAGTGGCCCCAATAGGGATAAGTGTATAAGATGATGGATGGACAGAGCATATTCTTTTGTCTTTTCACTGTTTGAAACTTTTAAATTACAAATCTGCATTACTCAAGAACCCTTGTCAAGAATTAATGGCCAACTAATTCAAGGTTTTTAGCCAGAATTTTGGTTAATTCATTTACAGCAAATGGTCAGACCTGAAGAAGAAAAGGACCCTAAACATCACACAGTACAATATTTAATTTTTCTGAAATACTGTATTAGTTTGTTTGTAGTTCTAGCAGACCACACATCCTCTAAAACGTTACCTTGCCCATCCTTGGTACAGTGATGAAGTAATTTCCATGTAATCTCCATATGGGGATACTGAGTCTCACTGTGGATTGTTAAAGTACCAAAGCTCTTGAATAGGCCTATGCCTGAATTTCTTTAGATAGAGACAATGATATGTTTGATTTTGACATCTTTTAACCCATATTGTGTTGTCAGGAGGCTCATTACGTTTTACAGTTGATCATCATGTCTAATTTTGCTCTTTAAGTTGTCTTCTTCTGATTTGAAAATTATTTGAAACTTTAGGGTGTTTCCAGAAAGCTAAACCTGAAGAAATTTGTAAGTGGCCAAATACTTTTTCACAGCGAGGTGTCTATTGCAAACATGAGCCTTTAAATAGTATTTAGTATGTCTTCAAAAGATTGACTTTTATTAAAACCAGTCCAAATATACTGAATATGAACAACAAAGGGAAGTTTATTTAAAGCAGATTTGGTTCTTTAACCATTCAGCCTATTAGTTTATTTATGATTTCTTTGTCTTCTTCAATGACACCACATTATATCCTTAGAGTTTAGGACTGGGGATTGGAATGGCCATGTTTTTTAGGATCATGATCATCCCCCAGTTTCAATGTCGTGTAGCGTCCAGCAGCTTTGATTTAAAATGTTGCAGTATGCACATAGAAATTCATGATAGATTTCAGTCTGAAAACATTTCCAAGGTCTTTGGGAGACAAACTTCCATCGTCATCATTCCCCTAACTCTAGTAGAAATTTAGACTTTGGGTGAACACCTTGTTTTATTCATTACATTTTTAGTAGTTTTACCTTTTCAGTCATTGCTCTGAATTCAGTTATGAAAAGTAGCCATAATTTTGTTGTCATTTCTTGGAGTTTGACAATCAGTTCATGTGTTCCTTACTTCGATGTTTTCTTA
This sequence comes from Micropoecilia bifurca, assembly GCA_903067075.1. Lineage (NCBI taxonomy): Eukaryota > Metazoa > Chordata > Actinopteri > Cyprinodontiformes > Poeciliidae > Micropoecilia > Micropoecilia bifurca. Next base: position 3,650 of record CAEGAF010014716.1, read on the forward strand.
CCTACCCTTTTTTTAATGGCTAGAAAAGAGTTGGCCTTATTTAAACCTTTATTATTATTATTATTTTACAAATTCCAAGACACTTTAATAAAGTTTGAAAAAAAACCATCAAGTGTGGGTGTCGCTGCCAGGCGATGGAGCGAACCCCACGCTCCAGCCGCAACATTAGTTCCCTTTTGCTAAAATGAGTCATTTGTACTGCTTCTCGAGTGGCAACATTAATATGCTTTATCTCTTGCTCATAAAAAATAATGACTAACGACTATTGTGTGTTTAGGGCAATTAATTAAGCTGTGTACACAGAATGTACTTCTAGTGTGCTTGCACGTTATTGACTTGTGTAATATGTTACACAACTTCCAAATAGCATGAGTTCAGAAACTGGTAGAAGTGCAGAAGGGCATTTCTGTCGGTGAGTTGCAGAATACATCACAGGGAAAACAGCAACCCTACGGGGAAGTTATTGTTTTACATTCTTTGCTGAAATAAAACTTTTCGTCACAGCCACTAGAGGGCGCCATCTCACGCTTAAATGATGTTTTATGTGGAACTACCTCTTCCTTAACTCAAATAGATTGACTTCTCAAGCACATTTTTTACCCAAATATTCATGCCACTTGTTTAAGCTGAATACAAACAATAAGTTGTGTCCACTTGAAATCTTTTATTAAACAGAGTGCTTTGCAGTGCAGTGCAGGCAGAGATGCTAAATAAAGCGCACACATGATTAGTAGATTTTTTCTTTTAAATTGATGGTAAATACATTCATTTAAGTAAAAACAGAAACATTTTCACAAATTTATCCGTTAAATTCAAGCGCAAGAGAATCATATTAGAAATGTGTAAAGACGTGAATTGCCGTCGCTCTTCAGTGGGAACCACAAGCTTTGCACGCGCAGCCGGTCACATGCTTGTGGTTATATTTTCTGCTAGTGAGGTCCGAGCATTTCACATGCAGAACTCGGAAGTCTGAGCTCTCCTCCTGGCAGCACCGGAAGTCCTGTTTGACCTGTAGGTACGCGTGTGCCGACACCCTGTTGGAGAGGGAAGGAAATGGAGGGAAATGTTGCCGGATGTTTTTGCACAGTCCAAAGTTCGGTTTCTACTCACCAGGGTTCTGACAGACACTGGCCCTCACACACGGGTAATTCGATGACGGCAGAGCAGTCATCAATGGTGATGTTCATTTTGGACAGTTTGGGCTCGCAGGTCTGGTTGCCTGGAATTAGAAAAGGTAACAAGTTGAAGCTTTAAGTCTTTATCTTATGGGTCATTTTTATATTTTTTTATTTTTATTTTTACTTGACTCACAGGTGGAGCAGCAGTCTCGGTTGTTCCAAGTCGTGTTACCCTGGAAACCAAATCACAATTTATTATTAGTTTTTCAGATTCCTTTAAGCAAAAAGATTTTTATTTAGAAAGTAATTTTAAAAGTGTTTTTTATTTAATTTTACTTTTCCACTATTATGTTGAAAACTCATGCAGTCATTAGTGGAGAATTTGAGTGTTAGGATAAGTGTTCATCTGAGAATCAGTGGCAAAACTTGAGAGAGCTAAAGTGATCCTGTAAAGATGAAGCGATTTCTGTCTCTATGAGAAAAACATACTAAAAAAATGACAAAGTATTAACTCAGGAGGCCAGAATATACCACATTTCTCTAACTCCTGTGCATCCTTTACAATAACCTCACATTAAATGCTATGTTGTGTCAAAATTATTGACAATCTGAATTGTACAGAAGCAATCTTAAGTACCTTAGGACAAATATCTGAAGGATAGACTCTTGGTTCACTCTGAATGCCATAGGCAGTGCAGATAAAGGACATGCAGTGGTCATCCGGGTCTGTCCATGTCTCTCCCACCTACAGATACAAAAACATGTAAATGACAATCTAGACAATATACGAACCAATTTTGATGATTAAATTAGATAAAACATCATACTTTGTATGTGGTTCCACTGTACATGCAGGTTTTCTCAACTGTAAAATAAAAGCAACATAGGCATCAAAAAAGATGTGGAAGAAACATAAAACCTTGGAAGATTTCGATGCCACTGTAGTAAAGTTTTATACAACGTATATTGAAGCTTAGGATTTTGACCGGTTTATATTGTCATAGCATTCCATCTACAGCCAGTTTTTTCCCCCAGCAGTTTTAGGGTTTCTGTCAAAGCAAACACTTGTGCATGTGAAGTAGGAGGCCGCCGGGGCTGCAGTCCCCTCTTGTGGTGGCTCAGGAATATAAAAACTTAAAATCATCAAATTTGTGCAAACAGTAAAATTACTATTAGCTGTACTATTGATAAATGCAGAAAAAAATACATAATTTCTTAATGTTAATGGCTACACTGGAAGTAGCAGTAGCACTGCAGCACAGTTTGTCTCTACAAGAACTTAGAAAAGTAGAAACTTAGAGGTTCAATGAGCAATTTTCTCAAAAAAGTAAAACAGTTTAACTCCATTTAAATTCCTGTCTTGTGACAAAACAGTTTTGCCAAGGATCTGCAAGAAATCCTTCTTCTGATGTCAGTTAATTGCCAGTTCCTACCACAAATCGGATCACCACAACAAGTGGTGTTCACCAAGCTGGCATTTGGGGAACAGACAGGTGTTGGCAAAAGAGATTTTGGAGAACAATCCTCAGTCAAAGTCTGATTGTTACATATGCACAGGTGGCAATTAGACTCCCACACATCTCCAGGCTGAAAAACAGACATGCTCTCAACTTAGATGATAGTTTCAAATAATTAGATCTTTCAAACCAACACTTATGCTTCAAATAAACAAAGAAGATAAAAGTTCTATCATTAAAGAAAATATCCTTACGAATTTCGGCATTCCAACTGGCCCTTTGCAATCTATGTTTAAAGAAGAAAGATAGTCATTCCTGACACAGGACCTGAAGTTAAATCTATTAAAAATTCTTGTTACCCATTCTAGACAATAGTACTCACAATTGCATTGTTTCACACAAATAATTGAGTGGTTTCCTGCCCTGACAAGTCCTGGAGGGCAGAAACAACCGGAGGTGGTCTTTTCAAGAGTGGGCCCTGAATTAACAATTCTAAAAAAAAAAAAAACAGAAGACACATGTTTTGTTTTTTTTAGTTTGTTTTTACAGACATATAAAAAAAATAGCACGGACAAAGAGACTTTAACATGTCAATGTTTTTCTCAATCCCTGGCTGTTTCTAGCCAGGGATTGACGGAGGCATCAACGTCGTATATCTGTAACAGCCCAAGTTATCCATATCAAAATACATTAGTGGATAAATTCTGATTAACAAAGTGTAGGCTTCTCAAGTCCTTTGCAACTTCATCTTTGCCAAATAACCTGACAATGGTAGTACTCCTGAATGTTCTGATGAGTACCATTGGGGTGCAGAAGACTCGACTGGGGAAGAAAATGTGTGCTGACACTTGTTTTGGTCAATAAAATACTAGAAAATGTAGTCTGAAACCGAAATATGGTTGTACACACCATGCTTAGAAGAAAACAACTGGATAACAGAAGTTTGGAGGTAGAAAAATCTTCTATTACACTTAACCTAACTATTGGTTAGGCTTCCACTTTCTTTGTATTCCATTCCCTGTCTTGATCACTTGTCTCGTCACTCACAACTGGTGCAAATTCCCTGTTAAGAAGTTGATTCGTAAAAATATGAAATCAGCTTCTGATGTGTTCAATTTTATGTGTCGATGTGTCTAATACAATTTTTTCACACTGTATTTTCTTTAAAAGAAAGTTGTCAAACCCTCCAAAGCAGAAGTCATCTTTTCTGTTCCGGCATTCTTCATAGATCAAATCACCAGGACATTTCACATCTGAAGCACAACAACGGGTGTTAGTGTTGAATAAAAATGACAACGCAGAAAATGTAAAAAATTTTTTTAGCTTTTTGACAACTTTGCTAAGCATCAATCAGGAAGATTAAAAGGGCTCACCACAATTTCCATTAGTCAGTTCTCTCCAGTGAATACAAAAACCAGCTTGTTTGCATTCCCCAGCGGTTTGTTCCAAAGAAGAGCAAGAATTATTTGGCGTGGAGCATGAATCAAACTCACAGTTCTTCTTTCTGGTAAGTATGTCCACATGTTTGCTGCAGTTAGCAAACACTCTGCAGCAAAACAGATGTTTGGATATTTAATTGCAGTTATCAGATCAACGTGTCGAGAACATTTCCCACTGCTCACACTTTTCCAACAGAACAATTTCTGTGTGTCATGTGTGGTCACTTACGGATGTTGAAGCAGGTGACATTGCGAGTTTGGAGAACAGGTAAGTGGGGGCCCAGTGGGTTGTCCAGGGGGTTCAAGATCGCAGGGTACATCTGCTGGTGCTGAAAAACACTCGGGCTTCAAAGGGTCACGGTACACCCAGTCGTAGGCCGTCTTTTCGCAGCAGGTGTCGTTCTCGATCTGTCCTCCTCTACGGATGCACGAGGCACCACCACACACACCTGTAGAGAGGATGAAATTAAATTAAATTGGAGTCTGTAGTTGTTTTTCCATTGACCATACAATTGCACAAATTGGAATTATGAAAATGTATGGAAACACTTATTTTGCATCACACAAATTGTGATCAATAACCAATAACCGGATGTTATTATGTGGAAAAGATGAAGATTACAGGAAGTAGTATTAGGATGAATCTGGACAAATTCCAAATGAATAACCCTTGCATTGAAGGAAATTGTTAATGATTTTCGGAAACAATTCAGGAATCAAGGAGTCTCAAGACTTCAAACATGGTGTGAGAAGTGAAGTTGAGGCATAATACAAACTTATGCAAACTGCTGAGGACAGCAGTTTGCCTAAAGTACACATTAGTTTACAGCTGTGAATTATCACTTCCTGTTCAAAACATACCACATTGTCCTTGGGTGTTGTTGACAAAGTTCTCCATGGCAAGATTGACCACAAGGGTGAAAGACGGAGAGAGGGAGATGTAAGAGCGGATCTCAGGAAATAAGATGTACACCACGTAGTTTGTGGTTTCAAATCTCAATCCATCCTTTTCATAGGGTGGTTGCACAGTTTCATTGTTCAGAGTTGCCTAAGGTAGATACATCCGTGTCAAAACAGCTTATCTGGCTTTATTTTTGTTGAAGCGGTAGTTCCGTAAAACACGGAATTTGCAAGACAAAAGGAAGAAAATACCTGAACAACAACAGCGTGATAGTTGACACTGAGTTTAGCAGTATTGTTCTGATAGTTAACAATAACTTCCTTGGCACAGGAGCCTTGTACACAGTCGAAGTTGTCCACCCCAATGGTCAGGTGGTAGCGTGGTGACTGTTCTTCCACCAGAATGTAGGTGCAGCTTTCCAGGAAATCAAAGGATAAGCCATTAAAAGAGATGTAGTGAGGGTCTCTGTAGAGCTCGCAGAGACCTGGGAATGTTCCAAAAAGACGAGTTAGTTCAATCGTTATGTTAAAAAAAAAAACAAATCATCTGGAACAGAATAAGATTTTATCTATAAAGGAGAAAATAATAGTAATCTATGAATACTCACAGTCACACCTAAATGTTTCACAGCATCCATCCTTGACCTGTATCAACTTATTCTTTGGACATTTAGGAACAACAGGTTCTGGACAAACCACTGGGAGCAACTCTATCCTTCCATTTAAACACCTCTTAATAAAACAGTCCTCTGTCCAAGTGTCACCACAAGCCCAGCTTTTTTCCTGTTTCAGGTCTTTGCAGAGACAGGGTGTGGGGGACGGCTCTGTGGAGGATGGGGAGCAAAAACAACACGAGGTTATTAATAGGACCAGTTCCTTGGGTTACTATGGTAATCCTGGGGACAAATACAAAGCACTTACGACTACTCATAGGTGGTCCAGTTGTAATATTCACAGTTGTGGTTTCCTCTGTAGATAATGAAGTCAGTGTACTTGAGGACATTGTCGTTACTGGAGAAGAAATAGTTGTACTTGAAGACAATGGCATCGCCGGTGTAGAAACACCAGTTCCCGGTGTTATACTTGGAGAAGTTGAAGTTGCTGGTGTAGAGGTGGCGCTAGTGAGCAATGTGTCAGTAGCAGTCAAGACACTGGTAGTTGTAATCAGTGTTACAGGAGTTGTGAAAGTTGCAGCTGTTTCAGTGGCAAATGTTGACGATGTTGTTGTAGGAGCTGTTGACATTGAGGTATTAGTTTAGTTGATGGTTTTGTTAATAAATCACTTTTTTGTTTTGACATAATACATACAGTGCCTTAAAAGTTCTCAATTGGGTTTAGGTGTACACTTTGACTGGGTTCTATTGTAACACACAAATGTGTTTTGACCTGAACTATTCCATTGTAGCTATTGCTGTATGTGCAGGACTGGCCTGTAGTTACCTTCATCTTCCCTTCCTTTAACAGCCTATCAAGGAACTGTACACTAATGCAAAGCTGCGAAACATATTAAAATGGTGAATATTTGTTAATACTCACAACAAATGATAGTTCCACTTTCACAAGTACTGTGTGAAGAGTAACAATTTTGAGTCATTATTGAAAGATGATTTCTCAGCATTTGGTGCAGCAGATACTGTATGCCTGACAGTTGAAACTTACCAGCCAACAAAGTTTATAATCACTTCACCCCCAGGTGGGATGATGGTTTCATTGAAATAGCAGGGACAACTTCTCAATTCAGTGCATTTACCAGTATTCTCATCAAAGTATGGAGTCTCCCTAGGGCATCTTGGATAACAGCCTTGTATAGGAACAAAAACATGCATTTTGATATTGTGGATAGTAGTGGATAATAGAGGATAAAAAAGACAGCTACAGAAAAATATATTCAAGATTGCTTGTCACCTTCCAACTTGTGTTGAAAATAGTTGGTTTTGCCACAGGTCAGCATCCTTCCACAGGCTTCATAGTGCCACGTACACTGGCCTTGCTTGTTGTAGTAGTCACAGTAGACAGCTAATGTAAAAGTAATTTAATGTAGTAGTACCCATTGGTTTAATACATGTTTTAAATCTATAAAACATTGTTGAAATGCTAGGTTTTCATGTAATTTAATGCAAATTTTTAAAAAAACAATCTTTTTGGATGGTAAAGTTGTTCACAGGTAAAATAATTGTAACTTACGACACAAATCAGGCGTCCTCCAGTTTATGCAAACATTTTGATTGCTGCAGGCCTCTGCATAGACGGCCACTGCCGTGCAGTAACCCAAGAACTTTCCTTCAAACTCACAGGAGCAGGACTCCTGTACACATGCGTGATAGTAGGGTTCTGGATCCACCTGAGGGTTATTGAACATCCAGGTCAATTTAGAAGCTGTCAGTGATGTATTTGGTGACTTGTAAAATGAAGTTCAGTACTATTAGCAATTAGCTTAATAAGTGCCAGGCAAACCTTTAAGTGACAGCCCTTGAATGTGTCTCCTTTAAGGATCATACAGCGCCGCTGGGCCCAGGCGGAACAGAAGGAGTTACGTTCACAAGGAAATATCTCCATGGTCACATCCGAGCAAGGAGGAGTGGTGGTCTTCCAGCTGTTGCCAAAAGCTAGCGGACTGGTCACCGCTGCATTCCAAATCAGAACTTATTAAAACTCATTTTTAAAACAATTGTAAAAGCATTTTTAGTAAAATGATTCAAGGTTGAAAGGAATTACCGGCTGAGCTACTTATCTGTAGGTCATTCATCTCACTGGAGTCAAAATTGCCACAGAGACCACAGACTTTGTTCTAGAGGAGAGATTGTTTAAAATGGCTGAGTTGCAAAAGGCTTTTGACATGGCATGTTTGAAGATGTAATGGTATAAGTGCTTCAATTCTGAGAATGACTGTGCTTTTACTCTAAGTCATCTTTGCCACACCAAGTGTTTTTTTAATACTTTAGAGGGGTAGTATTATGTGTTCAATCACAAGATATAGTCCAAGTATTCATTGAACATTTAAAAGACACAAAATTAGCTGTGAGGATTTAATATGTATGTGTGTGTGAGCGTATATATAATCTAGTTTTTTAGGGTTGGAAAGATAGATAAATTGAATTTCTGGATTAAACCTCCGTCCAGTTGATGGCGGTAATGCACCGCGTCTGTAATCTGCCAGTAAACGCCATAGAAGTAGAAGAAGAAGAAGATTATTTTAAGAACGAAAGACGAATTAACCCTTTAAGCAACATTTTTACCAGCGTTTCATTGAGAAGTAGCTTGCATAACTAGCTTTGCAGACGCGCAGGTCTACCAGGTGTTTGCTAATTGATGCTAGCGAGTCTGACGGAGCTGAATGGGGGAGTCACCCTGTGAAGCGGAAGCTCGGAAACTGCAGCTCTGAGGAGGAACTGCGTCTCAAAAGCATCATTCCGCCCACCCAGATGTTTAAATTTACATATCTGAGTAGTTGCCATGGAAGATTAAAGAATTTCACCAGGTATGTTTGTGATGACGGAATAAAATTATAAAATTATGTAAAGCTAAAAAAATAAAATAAAAAGACTAGACTTTATATAATATTCCAGCTTTAAGCGGCTTCATAAAGATGATTTTTTTTTTCAGCAAAAGCACATTTTTGAGAAACAGATTGTACTTGAAGACTGGAAGTTCTTGCAAATGCAACCATAGATTTGTGTTCATGTTGACATTGAAGATGCTATTTATAGCTACCAAGATCAACTTTTACATGATTCCTAGAGTTTTTCAAAAGTTAAAAACAGGTGAACATAAATGTCTCACTTTCACAATTTCCCCATCCACTCACCCTCCAGTACGGATGGAGTTCTATGGTGATCCTTGTGTGTTTGTCCCAAATGAGAGTTAGCCCTTTGCTTGGCACTGAGACTATTAGATAGAGTCCAACTGTGTGTATGGTGTAAAGAGGTTCTTGTTCCAGAGTCCAGCCACTTTGGAGTTGTCTGGTCACCTTCATGTTGCTAAGTGTCAGTCTGACTTTGTTCTGAATGGGAAATGCTTGTTAAAACACATAAATTTATATTAAGATATTCAACATGATTGGTTAAATAATCAGATATGGGTTTAGGTTTTAGGTTCATCCCAGAAGATGAAGAAGAAGAACCCACCTCCACATCCAGAACGATGGTACGAGAACAGGTGAGTGCTTCATCGCAGCAGGGCACACTCTCTACTCTGACAGAGAAGGAACCTTTTATGTTCCCACAGTAATCCTACCACAAAGTCAAAGAGATACTAGGTGTTAAGCAAACATAAAAAAAGTCATCTTAAAATGCTCCACTACAGTTTCGGGAACTCGCCTCCACAAGCCTGTACTGACAGTGTCCATCAAAGCGATACCATTTAGAATCAAAAGTCTGGTAATGTCCATTTCCATAAACTTGGCACTTTCCTGAGCATGCCTTACTTTCGCAGCTCCACTGGCCCTGAACACAGGTGCTAAAACACAGAGGACATGATTGTTCCTGGATTTATGACACTGCTAGTGCAAGTAAGACAAACCTAACTTGTGTGTAATTTTTCAGCAAGATGTGGGAGCTTGTTTTAAATGAATAATTCCTTAATATTGATCAAATGTCCTACATCAAGTTGCAAGTTATTTCACTCATAACATGGGAAAATGTCTTGTAAGTGAAATAATCTGTCAGTTGACATGGTACTTTTTCATCAACATTCAGGAATTATTTAACTTTAAAATAAGCTCCTATATCTTGCTGAAAGGTTACTTGTAAGTTTTCTCTCGCAAGCGGATGTGTTACCATGTTTTACAGTCAGTTTTGACAAGCTCTCCCACACCGAACACCTCTCCACTGTACACGCAAGTGCAATTATTTCTGGGAACGCATCTCCCATAGTGGTCCTCATAGAGATCCGGAGGGCAGTAACAGCCAGTCTCACAGGTTGCATTGCCACCCTGGATGTGGTGTATAGGAAAAGGAAAAAGTCAAATTATTCCATAAAAATCTTCACGAAACACTCAGTAAGGGTAAAGCGTACCAAAGGTTTACTGAGACTGTCGCAGGTTTTCTGAGCAGTGTTCTCTGCAGACTCAGAGCAGTGAACACAAACCTTCCCGTTACTGCAACCTAGGGATAAAAATGTGTCCTTATGTCAAATGCAAAAAAATGACAAAAATATTTAGTTTTAAAAATTCAGACAAAAAGCACACAAGAGACTTACATGTCACGTACAGTCATTTGAGGCAATTTAATATATTTTTCCATTTTATTTAAGTAACTTTGACGGTGTATTAGGGCTACTGTAGATGGAAAAAGAAAGGAGGGAGACATTTTTGCCAAATTCCTGAGATCCAAAAGTAAAGCTCAGAAGTTTTGAGACTTCAAATAACTTCTGAATTTCAAAAGCCAAAAATGTATGATTTTTAGAAATTTTCACTGAGTTTTGATAGTTGAAAATTATTGACTTTGGAAATGTCCCAGTTTTTTTCTAGAAAATTTCTGAGATTAATCTCAAATTTTCAGTTGTTTCTTTTTTGTTTTGACAAAAATTTACTCTTCTCTTTCTTTCTCTCTCTTTCTACAATGGTCTTAACACATTGTTACAAAAACAAGAGCTCTCCATTTCATTGGAATTAACATGTAAGAGAAATCATTTACCACAGTCCTTGGAGCAGTGCAGTTTTCCATCCTCACAAAGACTTCAAGAGAAATCATATTTGATTAGACATACATCAATCTATTTCATATCACCACATACACTGGAAGCACTCGGCTGCAAAGAAACCCGTCTGCATGAGAAGAACTAAAATGTTAACTTAGATTCACAAGTTATCCCTATTTTCAGTAGCAACCAGGGGGCACCAATTTCTTGTTGTCTTCACTTGTATAATAGCAACAGGAAACTTGTTCAAGACAAACTGACAGGTAAGTTATGTATTTTTATGTTGTGTCTGTGTAACCTCCCCCCACCTCTGAGCCTCCCTACCCATTCCTAATGCCACCCTGTCAAAATCCATCAGCTCCCCTCTCCCTCTCTGCTTGTTTACAGCACCAGTATGTTGGCACTGATGATAAAAATGCATCAAAGTTTTTGGTATTTTCATGGACTCACCAGTGTTGTCCATCAATGATTACTGGTCCTGGGGGAGTCATGCCACCACTGTGGTAACACATGCATTGCCCCTTTGGGATGCAGGCATATTCCTGGTTCAGATAGGTTCCTTCTGGACAGCCACAGCCCTCCACCGGAGAATTGTCCAGCTCACAGCGGGGATCAAGGGCGGACAGGGAAAGGCATGTGCTGTTACAGGCCTGGATGCTGTAGGAGAACTTCTGGTTCTTGAGGCAGTTCAGAGCTTCAACACAGAATAGTTGCTGGAGTTAAACCAAAATTTCTATATCCTGCATAAATTTGGCATAAACATTTGCTGGTGTGGGATTTAAAGGGTGACAAAAAGAAGATGTATGTTATTATCTTTCATCTGATATGTTTTTTAAAGGCGTTACTCACTGCAGTTGGTGGCTCTCCTCCAGTCCCCGAGCTCAGCACCCAGAACAGCACAGGCTTTAGCGTAACTTCCCAAAGAAGCACACAAACACTGCAACAGGTTGTTGCCACAGTTACATGTTCTCTGGATGCAAGCCTGGAAGCAGTAATAGGTTATATAAACATAGTCATTGTTAATTCGTCAGCCTCAGTTGACATATTAACTCACTGGGAAGGTCTTAAAGAATCAGCTGTTTCATAAAAACAGTCTTACCGTGTGGTACTGATCGGTCGGGATGTAAGCGTGGCACCTGGCAAATATCCCATCTGGGTCATTCAGTACAGAGCACATTTCATCTGCAAATATTTCTGCAAGCACAATGAAACAATATAAAGGAACGTGTTGGTAAATGATTTGTTCCTCTTCAGGTAGAACATGTAATATATAATCTGTGGCAGATTTGTTTAACTTATTGACTTCTTTTCTACGTTTTTCCTGGCGTTGTCAAAATTGAGTTAAAGTACTAGATAATTTGACAATGTGCAGATTAGTAAAGGGCAAACATGTCCTTGCAGAGCTAAGCTTGGCTCTTCATCAAACGTGTTAAAGATAAACCCAAAGTGAAATGCAAATCCTTTTTACAGTCACTTTTTCTGTTATAAACACCAGGGATTCTTCAGTTGGCTTTGCTAATTTCACATCAAAAAGCTGCATTCACGTTTATGTCAGCAGTTGTTACCATTGTCGGTGTTGATGCAGGGATTGGGGATGTTCTCTTGACAATTTCCCAAACTCCAGGATAGAGCGAAAAACTTGGCAGAACTTTCAATGATCCCACTGCTAGTGTTGAAGTCGTCTGTGGTGTCATTGTTTCTGTTGCCGCAAAGACCTGAAAGAATGTCAAAATCACATTTTTTAGTACATTGTAAACTTTAGCTAGTAAGTGAATCCAGTGTGTTTGCTCCCAACCTGAGATTAGACCAGAAGGCAGCGTTGGTGGCGTAATGTACAGCTGGATTTCAGGGAATACCTGGACTTGGAGCTTCAGACCAAAAGGCGTATGAATTTCAACATATATTGATGACTTCCAGAAAACGAGGACTTGATCTGGGAGGTAACACAGATTAGCAGGTAATGTTATCGCTGGATAAGGTGATTGTATTGGTTGACCCGGTCCGTTTGCATTTGTCTTACCAGACTGGTAGAGTTCAGTAATCTCTCGTTCTCCTACTTTTACCTTGCTTAGTGTGAAAGTGTAAATGTCCTAAAGATTGAAAGACAACATGTATATATAAGGATTCTTTACAATTGAACATTGACTTTTATTTGAGCATCTTTCCAAAGAGTTGCTTCCTAGTGTCCATACCTGGAAAACCTGTACATGTACAGCTTTCAAAGATGCTTCTGTTGAAGAAAACTCAACTCTAATTGACCAGTTAGAACCCTGCAGGAGAGTCAGAGGTTTGTGCTATTGATTTAATCAGCCAACAACATTGAGAAATGAGGAGAGTCAGGAATCAACCTTACCTGTGATGCCATGTATGTGCATTTACCAGGAAGTGCAAATCGCTTGCCGTCATACGTTGTCACAAACTGTCCTTCAATGAGACATCTGGCTGGGCAGGAGTTTCCAGAGCACTGCCACCTCCCACTATTGCATTGACTGAGTTTGGAAACGTAAAATGTAATAAATATATAGATCTATCTATCCGTCTGTCTATCTGTCTGTCTATCTAGATACGTAGATAGATATAACTATATATATATAGGCTTATATATATATAGATATGTTATGCCTTAGTCATGCTTCAAAATCCCTCACAAGACTTGTTTCTGAAAATAGAACTCAACATCACCAAGAAAGGGGACTTTCCGTTAAATGGAGTTTATTTTCCATGTTTTTAGTTATTTTGACCATTCAAAGCACTTTACACCAGAACTACATGTGCATGTGGCTTAGATTGACATGGACATCAATAGAGTATTAAGTGCTTTGCCCAGGGGTACATCATCATGAGAGAGGAAGATGCTGGGATTGATCCTCCGACCTTCTGATTGCAAGAGCCGTTTCATTAAGTACGTAATCGATTTTAGAAATGTCTTCAAAATGTATTCCCAGAGTCACCTGATCTACCTTATTTGTGTACATTTGGTTGTACAAACATCTTGTTCATTTGATCTCAAAAGCAGAAGTATTTTAACTAAGACATATACTACATTTACGAATAGCATTTTGCTTAAATATACAAAAACAAATTCTAATTGTCAAGCATGTGAACCTTTAGAAAGGCAGTTTCAGTTTTAGACTAACAACATATAACCTCAAAATAGCATATTATAATTATAATAATATTCTCTCTCACCCTAATACTTTCTAAATTCAGAGGGTTTTGCTACGAGTCAGTGACAATGCTTCATAGTGTCCAGATTGTCTACCCACTCACCATGTTTGACACTTGGTGGTGCGAATGTATCCAGGAGAGTAGATCCTATCATTGAACACACAGGGACAACTGGAAAGACTCACACACTGGTATTTGCTGAAGTTATCATCCAGAAACTCGCCTGTAATCACATTTTGTGGGGAAAAAAAACCCTTTGAAAATCCAGACAACAAAACAGCAACTAAATGACAAAACATGGATGAGTGTTGTATTCTCCAAATGAAGGTCCTGACCTGCGGGACAGACACAGGAACTGGTGGTCTCCAGGCTGGACAATCTGAGGTCTGGGTTTGAGCAGCTTGGCACGAAGGGAGAACCCTCTTCCACGTAAACCAGTTCTCCAGGACACGTTGGTGGAGCTGCACTCATCCACCAAAGCAGACAGAAGCACCATAAGATAATCATCCTTGAGTATTTGGGTCAAATCCGGTGCATTGACGTTGTCATCACCTACCACAGTTGGTGATTGTTCTCCACAAGCCCCAAAGGTGACTGCTTCTTCCACACATAAGGGCAATCTCCTTGAAGAATGCGCATGTGACATTGTTGCTGCCTTCGTAGTTGTAAATGTTTTGATCGCAGAGGACGATGTACTTCGCGGTTATGAACATCGGACAATCTAGCGCGTGTGAGAAAAACTCGCTGCAAAGCTGCAAATGTGATCAGAGAAACCGAATCAGCCTTATAAGTTATTCAATGGGTTTGTAATGTCATAAATAGAAGAGGGTAATATATTAATCAATCAATCAATCAAATTTTATTTGTATAGCACATTTCAGCAGCAAGGCATTTCAAAGTGCTTTACATAATT
>CAEGAF010014734.1:0-33971 GCA_903067075.1 Micropoecilia bifurca
TTATTATGACTGCATATTTGGGTATGTTCTTGTATTGTATTGTGTGTCTTCATCTTAAGTGATTGTATTTTTGGTGTTAGTGTGCTTTTAATTTTTATTTCATTTGTTTAATTCTGTGGCTGTACAGCACTTTGGTCAGTGGTACTGTTTTAAAGTGCTATATAAATAAACTTGGCTTGGCTTGGCAATCAGTGCTCCTTCGCAGCACTGATTAGCTAAGCAATGTAACGTGATCCTCTGCAGCAAGTGATGGCAAAGCGGGGCGTCGTCATGACTTTACACAAGTGTGTCTTTACCTCCACGGCAGAGGCTCCGCCGAACCCCTGAGACCGACTCATTGAACCCCTGGGGTTCGACCGAACCCAGGTTAAGAACCACTGTCCTAAGACAAAAGGTACATTTTAACATTGTCTGTTTTCTGTGATTTTGATTGCAAATATTTAAAATGATAACAATTCCTGTTTTTTCTCTCTTTTTTTAAAGAATTATACTTGTAGCAAATCAAACTGAATGTAAGTAAATGAATTACTTACATGCTGATTATTGCATATTAAATGAAAAAATTAAGAGTTGTGATTTTAAAAAAATGCTTTAAAAAGAATATAAACTATAAAATGGGTGACATTCAACTGTAGACAATAATATAGAAATAATACATGTATAAAAATCTTATTCAAAAATTCATATTTGTCTTTTAGACAATATAACAAGCAATACACCAGAATACTTATCACTCTTCTATCTTGTAACAGACTCCGAAACTGAAAAAAATAAATGAATAAAATCCAGAATATTCCAGATTCTTCAGGATTTTGCAGGAATGCTTAGAACCAGAGCTTGGTTACCATACAGGTTGCTGAGTTCAAAGTGTCTTGGATTGTAAAGTTATTTAAGATTCTAAGTTGCTTATATAGTTCATAATTATTTCACAGTGGTTCAGCTGATATCCTGTGATTTGCAGATTTATAGGGTTATGCAATATATTGTGTTGCTTTGCAAAGTGTAATGAGGCGAAGCTATAAGCACATAGGATGACAGCTGGTTTAGTTTATGGGGTTTCTATAGAAAAATGAATGGTTTCTTTTAGCACCATAGCAAACATTATACAGGAGTCTTGGTTAGGTGTAGTTTATGTTTTTTAGCACAATTTACATCAATAAACAAGTAAAACATGTATAGATTTCCAAAGTCACTATAATGGCATTTATACTTTCGTGAAGATCGCTTTTGTTTTTGTTTTGTTTTTTTAATCAGGGAGTTAGTTTGACTAAAAACAACACTTTTTCTTTTCAAAGTAATTATTTCACAGGAAGATTCTTGAGGGTGGACCACCTCTTATCTCCATCACCTGTTTAAAGTCATTGCTTCTCTGTGCATAATCGCCCAATGAAACTGTGATGATGTTTACATAACGATTCTTGCATAATTCATTAAAAAAGAGACTGAATTTCTTTTAAGGCTGTAAAAGCTTTCCAAATAATTTATAATCGGCGGAGATACTATGAGAGTTATCAGTTTGAAGTAAATAACATCTGATTATAATGTTTCATAAAAACATTACTTCAATAATTTCACACTATTTCTTTTAGCATGATGATGAATAACTTGATATTCACTGTAAAGGCAGAGTAACTGGGAAACCCCCGGAAAATATGACAGTACTGAAAAACAGACAAACAAATAGGCACTTTGGTGTTCTTACAAGACTTCCCGTCTATTTAAAGAGAACATAGTGACGACCGACACACTTTATATTAACAGCCAAAAATCTGAGGCAATATTTCAACAAGCAAACAGCAGGGAGACTTGATTTTCCATTCAAACGGTTTGTCTATAACCACTTTAAATGTGAAAAATATATGTGGATGGAGATCAATTCTGTCCCAGAGATGGATGGAAAAGGTACAAAGCTTGGGTTGTGCACTAACAAACTCCATTTTGTGCTGCTTTAGCTGTTTCCATGGAGCTCTCAGTCGCTCTCTTTCACCGTCTCGCTCTCTCGCTTTCTTTTTTCTCTCTCTGCCCTCCTCAGACCACACAGACACACACACATGCACACACAAGTGTCTGAAAGGGGATTCATCGGTGTGAGTTTGTCTGCAACCTACTGCAACTCAGGAAGATCCTCTTTTACAGCTAACAAACCCTTTTCCTCTCCTCTGTCTCCCCTGCATCACACCCATCTCATCATTTCTCAGTCTCATTACAATAATTTCCTAATTTATTCCAAATCCCAGCCACAACAACAAACCCACACTCAGCCGACTCAATTACAGCAATTTGATCCACAACCAGACTGCATGCAAGCACCACATCAACACGGAGCATAAAGGACAGTCCATATTTTTTACAGTTGCGCTTGTGTTTTTCATTAGGCCTCGTTTAGAGTGTATGAGGCAATCAGCAGCGCTCATTACACCCAGATGCCCTATAAAGATGCCCCAGAAAAATGTCCTTGAAGGACAAGGTAAGACATAGACAAAAAAAACAAAAAAACAACAGAAAGTATGCTTACCGAGGACGCCGACCCGATAGTTGAGAGTGATAACGATGACGTTTCCGTAGCTGGCCAGGACGCTCCCATCAATCATGTTGCCAGTCCCCTCCATGTAGGACCCTCCATGGATGTAGACCATCACAGGCTTGGCCCCGGTATCTCGTATGTCTGTAAGAGCGGCCATCATTAACATATTCACATAGTCATCCACCCGCCGCGGTCAAAGGGTCAGCTCAGATTCAGATACAGCACATGGTGGGCACAAACAAACAAACTGACAACCCCCTCCCAGATACCAGCTGGAATCAAACAGTGCAGCCTGCTGGCCCGCTAATGGGAATTGGTGCAATATTTCTCCACTGTTTCTGCTCTAAGAAAAACAAATTAAGCTCACTTGAGTTGAACCCTGTCGCTATACATCCATACACATGCATATATAGTGCTTTGCAAAATGCTACTTCTGGAGCAGATGATGCCGGACTATCCAGAAGAGACGATGAAACTTGGTGGACTCGGCATCATGCTGTTGAGACGCCTTTGCTTAGCGTGTGCAGGGAAGTCGAACAGAGATGAAGATCAATTGAGTCAGACGCAGAGTGGTCCATGAAGAAACCCTTTTGAAAGCTGGAGAAGATTTGAGACTGTGGTAGAGATTCATCTTCAAGCAGCGCAATGACCCAAAAATTTAGTACCGCAGTTACAATGGAGTTAATTACATATTTTACGAATTATAGAGCTCACCTCACTAGAAGCCGCACCTACACATTAAAAAATTAAATAAATAAATGGAAACTTACATATATAAGCCGCTGGCATCTTTACCGCTGTCAGTTTTAATAAATCTGCTGTATTTATTAAGGACGCAGCCCTGCATCTCCAATGCCGAACCATAGTTTTGTTCATGCAGCAGCTCTATTTCCCTCCTGTACTGCCATATCTATAGCCTTCAACTTAAAAGCTGCATCATATGAGTTTGAAGAAATGTATCTCTCGTGCCTGGTCTAGCATGTGCTTGTTCTAAATGAAAATCAGCGCTTTCTTCTTTGATTTCCAATTTTGACTTCCAATGATTCACTTCCTGCTAAAGAGCCCCCTGGCGGTTGAAGAAAAATCCACAGAAAAGCCGTACCGGCGATAAGCCGCTTGGTTCAAAGCGTGAGGGAAAAATAGCGGCTTATAGTCGGAAAAACGGTAGATCTAAGTATATTCATAATTAAGAAAGGCTTGCTCAAAGACCAGACCTAAATCAAATAGCAAGACCAGAAAATATATTGTTATAAACAACGTCCACTCAATCCGACTGAGCTTGGGGTGTTTTGCATAAAATTGACAAAATGTATCTCTCAATGTGCAAAGATGGTTGAAACTTGTCCAAATAGACTTAAGGATCAAATTGCAGTTGATTGTTTTGCTCCAGAGTCTAAATACAAATGCAGGTCACACTAATCTGAATGTTTGTGGTCATAAAATTCAAAAATGAGAAAAAGTTGGAGTTATATTAATACTTTTGCAAAGCACTATACATATGCCAAACTATTTAGTTTGTATCCGGCTACCTTGCAGGAGCAGAGCCACTACTTTATATAAACATGGAGAAAGCCATTAGGGGGAATAAAGAGATAGGTCTTCTGACAAATATAAGCATGGAGAAGGCTAATCTGGCCTGACAGTGATAGGGGGAAAACACACAGGCTTATTACACACAGCTATCTTACACCTCTGGTTTGTTTGTTGTTTGTTTTTTTACACACAGTCCCAAAACGTAAGGGCAAATTGTTTGCATAGTTCCTGTCTGGACATAACGGGAAGCTACATTTTCTGCTTCATTTTTTTGGTAAAGGTTGTTTGTTTTGCTTCCAAAGCAGAGGTTCTGATACCCAACTGGGGTGACAGTCAAGCCAGAAAGAAACAGCACATCCAGGGGTAGGGGAGGAGCAGGAGAAAAAAAGCCTCTGTCTAAGGAGTAGACTTGAATTACTGACCGACTAACTGGAGCTGGGAGACAAGACAAGAAACTCTCATTTTCACTCCTTCTACCCCCAACGTTTCTGTGTAGCTTCTTGCCTCCCACTTCCCCTCCCACTTTGTATCACTTTCACTCACGGTCTCTCCCCCTGTTTCTTCCCTGCCTTCCCTCCATCTCTGTCCAACACCCTCTCCTTTTTTTTGCAGTGGTGAGAATGAGAAGGGGTAGGAGGGCAGAGTGATGAAGACAGGAGAGCAGAATAAAAAAGACAGCCAGAAAAGAAGGAAATTGAAAAATGGAGAACAGTAAAAAAAAGAAAAACATAAAAAAGAAAGGAGGAATGACTCAGATTTAAAACAAATGGCATTGTATTCCGGTTGCTCTGGTTACAGAGAACCAAAATCCTCAGCTATCTTGTTCAGAATAGCCTGAATCAATCTTCAAGCACTCCTGATGATTATACACCCCCCCCCCCCCCGTCTCCTCTGCTAATTTCAGACAACTGCAGAAATGCTTTATGGAGGGAAGCATTTTTTCCTTTAGCATTGCAGGGCTAAATCTTGTTTTCTCCCTTCCTTATTTTACTATCCCCTGGGTTATTTGTGGCTCTGTTAGGTTTAAAAGCAAAGCGGTAACTTGTATATGATGTGGACTTATTTATGGCTACCTCTATCTTGCTGGTATCTGAGAAGGCTACACGGTGAAATGTGATTTATAGCTGACACTTCTCTGGACACACTTATCTGAGACAAGTGGAGGAGGAGAGAGAAAGAGAGGGGGAGGGGAGGAGGGAGGGGATCCATGAGGTGAGAAAAAGCATTAAAACTGCAGTCAGAGAAGGGAGAAAGAACCGAGAGATGAGGTGAGGAGGAACGAGGGAGCAGCAGGACGGTATTCTCCACAAGCTAATCAAACAAAAGGCCCACAGATACAAAGAGAATGGCAGAGAGGTAGAAGGAACAGGGAGCAGAAATAAGAAAAAAAAAGAAAGAGATTAGTCGTGTCAATGTTATCAGTCACCTCTTTTGTTGGTTCACATTGGGTCTCCATTTGGAGACGTTTCCACTTATTCTAATCTATTTACCAAGTCGATCTGACATGGGAAGTGTCACTGATATGATCCAAATATTTGATTTTGTTATAAGAGGAATGTGTAAGCATATACTGGATCTCACCTAAACTGTTGCTTTGCAGAAAAAATAAGCTAACACATTTTTTTGTAGTTTTTTTTGGAGGGGGTGCCGGGGGGCAGGTTTCCCAGTCACATCTGCTATACAGAAAAAAAAGTATTATTTCATTTTGATCAATTATAGTGGTGTTTTTCTGGATGGTCCATTCTGCTGAACAAGGTGACTTAGCTGCTTCGAGCAGAAAGCATCCTGACTCAAGGTAAGCACATCATTACATTAACGCATATTATTATTAGCATCAAGATTCAGCACCAAGCTTTGGCTGAAAAAAAAGGAGAGATAAATTAATTAAAGCACAGAGTGATGTACATATATATACATTGGCCGGTTAGCGGTATCATGGTACGCCTGGGTTTTAAAAAGTTGTGGGTTCTAAAACTTTGAAAATTGTACGTCCTGTTCCAGTTATTTAAAAATGTTTTTAAGAAATTACCAAAACAAACTTCCAGACTTACCACAGCTTTTTATATGTGGAGCATAGATATATTTGGAGCATAGAAAAACACAGCTCTCCCCAACTCTTACCTGATGTGCACTGCTGAGCAGCTGGCTCAAAGACATCTACTGCACTTTTCCCTGGCTTACTGTAAAGATTGCTAAAGCATTGCATTTTTAAGCTACAGTTGGCAAAATTCAAATGCCATGGCACTTCTGTAGACATGGTTGCTAGCTGTGCAGGTAGCCTGACTAATTAATCCGCAATACAAGTCAGCAAAAAAGAAAAAAGGGGGAAAAAAAGGAAAAAAATCTTAGGCTCCAGGAAGACCACTTTAGATTTTTCTAAAAGAACTGCATCTACACTGTAGGAGGGTTTCCAATAATAAAACTGACAGAAAATAATTGTAAGCCTGGCTGAAGATACAACTAGGCTTCTCGTAAAATAAGCGCAGCAGTTTCAGTTTACTCTGTTTCCTTCCAGTCATTAATTTCACGAGGATATTTAAATACTACATTTGTCAGAATGGGCAAAGGTCTATATATAAGTGTTAAAAAATAATAATCTCTGGACAACACAGATATAAAAAATATTTTTTAAAAATGTGTATGGATGAGAGGTACAAATGTATATTAAAAAAATCCAGTTTCGCAAAAATAATTAGGTTAGTGAGAGGATCACCTATCAAGTTAGAACTACAGTCGGAACATAATGAGGTAATAAGCTTCTTAGTTTGCTTTTGCCTGAAATAGAGCACAATGGACAAAAATATAATAACATAAATATAATAACATCTGATTATAATATATAAACCTCGTTCTTGCAGCTGTTTATTCCACATTTTGCTTAATTCCCTGTATCAACAAAAAAAAGCCCAAGACACAGATATAATGGAGATGACATTATCATAACTGTGATAATTAATGCATTGTATTACTTTAGCAGCAGTAGGAATAATTGCTCTTCTGTTTAAATGACAGCATCTACATCGTGTTGTACAGTTCCATGATACCGTTAAACCATAGCATTTTTGCTAGAAGTTATCATACCTTGAGTAATCTTGGCACATGCCTATTGGTATGCTCTATTAAAAGTCCATGCAAGATTAACTCAAAATGTGAAACAAAGCAAGAACATTCATGGTTTGAGGAAACTAAATAAAATAATAATAAAAAATATATATCTGTGAATGATGGAAATGTAGAAACCTGATGTGCAAAAGGTAATACTTACGCAAATCAGTTTTCTCCTATATATTTCCCCAACAGATGAGTGTGATCATGCAGCACCTATTACACTGAGACATACATCCATACACTCCTAGCACTTATTTTATAAGCAGCACATTATTGCACCACAGAAGAACAAATTTACTTACTATTGCCCAGTGCATAAATAAATCAAAGGTTCTCCGCTTGGACAGCGGCGACAGTTAAACCTACAAATACATCACAGGGCATGAATTTTAGAAAAGGACTAAGGGGCACAACCTTTCAAAGGTGCCTGTGGACTGATTGAAGTGTCAGTGGGAGGCATAACTCAAGCCGACGCCAAGCCTCTTAGTGTTGCTGCTGCAAGTGAAACCAGCCAGGAGGGCTCTGAGCACTCCTTCCTTCCTCTGCTATCTTATTTTCTCTCTCCACCTGTACCCCCCACCTCTTTGCCCTTAGCCTTTTCCCTGCGTTGAAAGCAGTCAGTCATATATATATCTGACGCTGAAAGCCCCAGAACCCGGCCTTGACACTACGGAGTGGGACAGGACAAAGCTGAGTGGAGATAAGTGTCGTGGCGTGCACTGTGTCAACGCTTGGGGAAACATGGTGGCTGTCAGCGGCCGTCAATGAGGTCTGAGGTGGGAGGGGAAAGGGTGACAATGTCCTGATGTGGTAAGACATGACATGTACCCTACTGCAGTGCTCTTGTCAGGCCAGGCTTCATGGTACATTTTTGACAAGTCCATTACAAGCAATATTCACATTAAAGAAAAGCCTTGGAAGGCCGTCCCACAGCAGACGGTAAAGTCACATCTTAATTGTGCAGGAGCTAATTTCTGATCACTTTTTCATATTTTCTGTCATGGTTGTTGACAACAGAGTTTGGCAGGACCGTTCCAGGGTCTTTATGTTTGCTTCCTTTATCTATTCAAAAAGAATCAGCAGTGTTCAACACGACATGAACCAATTTGGAGAAAGTCCTCCTTCTGCATCAATTCCCCACTTTGTGCAATGCACCAGAACCCCTGGCATAATGCCGCCACCACCGTGCCTAACAGTATTTTCAAATTCAGCTTTACCTTGACTTTGGGGATTCCAAAATGGCAGTGTCACACACACAGAGAAATACCTTCTGAAATGGATAAATCTGGTTAACACAGTTTCTGGAATCATGTTCCTAAAACACTTGTTGAACATTCAAGAACTAACCTTAAAAACTAACCTCAACCAATTTAAATGAACTCTTCCATTTCTGACTAAAACAAACCAAACCCGGTCAGTTTTCCACTCAGACATTTTGGCAGAAGCCTTTTGGTGGCTGCAACAACTGTGGTTGACTTATAGTTCACAAAGTGACTTTAAACCAAACAAATGAAGCTGTGGAATGGCTGTGTGCCTTTGTTTGAGCCTTAATGCAGAATACTGACTCTTATTCGACTAGAAACACTTAATAAAAATTAAAGAAAGAATTTGCAACCATGTATAATCAAGCCAACTTTAAAAAACAGTATGACATTCTTTCAAGATCTGAAATGAATTTGATTTACACGCACAGTGTATGCGTGTGTTTTAATGACACCTTTGTTTAATCTTTATTTTCAACTTGCCTCTCTATTTTTTTAGCTTTTTTATTGGATTCTAGACCTAATACAGTGTGTTAGAACTAGAAATAAAGTTCTAACACACGTTAAATAAAGTTCAATAATTTTTCCATTCACAAGCCAGCTGCTTCCTGCTTTTAGGTCCGTTTTTCATGACTCACTTCTAATTTGATTGCCTTTAACAAGACAGTGTGAAGCCTTCTGGTACTACTGAACATTTGCCTTGTTAGGCTGCTGAACTGAAGTGACACATTTTAGGTAAGAAGATATAGTGACTCGCCAAGCGATTGGCCAAGTGAACTGTAAAGTGCCCATTGAGCACTGAAGTCTTTCTTCAATAGCAATGTTTTCTCTCTTCTCTTAAGTGGTTATATCAAGATTTGGTGTTTTCTGATTCAGTTGATTCTGCCTGAATGTGGAGGTATTCATCCAATATTCAATTATTTTTTAGAAACCATAAGATTTTTTTTCCCCCTCAACAGGCTTTGAAAGATGAAATATATTGCATTTAACAACCATTTTAGCTGCCAGGCAACAAGGGCACAGGCATCTTTAACTAAAATCAAGAGAACACAACCAATCTGAAGCCCTGTTTTATCTCAAGCCAAGCAATGTTAACACTGGTCTTGTCCCTTCTCTGCATCTCCGGCCTTTTAAGACGAAGGAGGTGATGTTTCCTATTGAAGAGAAATCTAAAAGCCAGACTCCTGCTGATCCACATTACACTCTGTCACTCTCTTACACTCTTGTAGAGAAGGTCTGCTGTTTCATGTTTTAGAGCTAAAGAATTCAAAGGAAAAGACCGGCTTCGAAAAAAAAAAAAAAAACACTGAGTGACAGACTCTGTGAAGTTATATCTTATTTTTTTTTATCCTTTTGTAAAAGTGACACGATTTTACAATTATTTCATAGAATATCTTCAATAATAGCAAATAACAATTTCCTGCAGTGATTTCCTGCAGTCAGCACATAGAACCTTTAAGCCAGACAAGTTTAAAAGCCAGCACATTATCAGAAGTGATGGGTTTGGCAGAAGGAAAGCACTCTGCAGCCAGAGAATATTGCACTGAACAGTTTTCTCCAGAAATTCTGACAGTTCTGAATAACAGAGTGTCACATATGACTTTATATAAAGAAATCCTAATCACAGGATTGAGATATTTTTAAAGAGGAAGGTGACTGCTAGTGTGTGCACCTTTGCTCCCTGGCTGTTGAGGTTGGCAGCAGACAAGGAGGAGAATGAGAAAAAAGGGGGAGAAGAAAGATGTGGGCAGACAAAATGATAATTAAGGGTTATATTAGGAGACAAGGCTAATAGAGAATGTCCAGTGAATGTTTAAACTTTACCTTTAATAACAGAAAGTTACCTAATTCTTAAAAAGCAATCAGTAATACTTTTATAACACATTTATATAAGTAATGATTTATTGATTAATGTCAAGTTGTCATAACAAAGACATTTTGAATAATGTCAACTTTGTATTAAAAGTGTCATAATTTACCGAATGACGCTTTGTGACAACAGTCATAAATATTCATGAAGGCTTATTGATGTTCATGACAGGTGTTATGTCATGTTTATGACAGTGTCATGTCAGTCTTATTCACCCCAATTCAAATAAAGTGTTATAAGTGTAGTATTGTAAACTTCATGTTATTGTGCAAATAAATCCTACAGTGCCACCCCACTTCCCATTCTAAACATTTCTGTGTCTCTATCATTGAGTCCCAGTCAAAGGTAAAGGGAAAAATTGAGTGAAAAAACAAAAAAACGCGTCACAGTAAGTGTCTTCCTTTATGGCTGGAATGATGTCTCATGGATCGACTATTAGCAGAAATGACTGTCCTGAAAAGAAGCAGAGCCCCAGCATTCCAAGTATTTCTGAATAAATGGACTTTAAGGGCTATGAATTCTCATGTCCGTGCTAGATCAGAGAGAATAGGATAGTGGCAGGCAGAAGAGAGCGGTGCGTGAATTCCCCCTACTGCCGATTTACCACTCTCCAGCCTGCCTTAGTTAAGGGCTTTGCTGGATGGGGATCGAGCCAGAACTGTGCGATGGAATTAATGGTAATACCCAGGCAGGTGGAGCTCAGCTCTGCTCTCTGGCGCAGCAGCGATGGAGTGTCTCTGAGGGTAGTGGCAGGGCACCTCTATTTATGTGCGCGTCTTCCTCAGGGCTTGCTTCTAGAGCTCGGAAGAAGGCAATGTGTGTGCATGAGCATGTTTGTGCAAACCTGCAGTCGCTGTCGGTGGAAACAGCGCTTGAGTCTTGATGCGCCGAACGGCAGACATGAATACGGATCTATTTCTCATCCATAAGAAGAGGGTGTGTGGTTGCCTCTCGGTGCCTGTCAGAAGGCCCATCCCCTCAACACCGCTGCCACTTTCACTTGGGAGATTTACCTCCTGCACTGACTCCAGTCCTTTATTTACATACCCAGCTTTATCTTACAACACCAGGTAAGTGATTGAAAGCTCGCACTTCATTTTACAGTGCAATAACAGCCTCTGTAAAATTGAGTCTTGATTGTGGGCTGTTGTAAATCACTGCAGTTTGGCCCACATGCTTGTGCTGCTGGAGGGAGTGTAGTGCAGAATTTGAATGCTCTTCAGGGTGCCAAAGACTTGACTTGTGCTCAAACAGACAGGCGGGACACATAAAGGGCAGATATCCAGTTGCAGACAGAAAAAAAAGAGGAAACATTTAAACACTTGCAAAGTAAAATCATATTGCATGGATTTCATTATGCCTGTATGTTTGTCTGAGTTAAATGTTTTATTGGCTCTGCAGCCGTTTTTTTATTGTTCATTTATATATTACCCTTTTATTACATACGCTTTATTTATTTGGCAATGGACAAAATCCTTTATTGTTCTTCTATTTATCAGGATTAAAATTGGAGAACTTTCCCGGAGGGTTTTTAACAAGGAGGAGGACCGTTCCAATATGTTGGATGAAGGGAGCAAATTAGCCCTGGATAGACGGATGGCCAAGTGAGGCGGCATGGCAATGCTGGGATGAACAGAGCGAGAGATAGAAAGGGCTACACAGGGAAACCAGACGAGGCAGCGACTCCCTCAGCTGAATGAGAATTCATGGATAAGAGAAACGTCAGCCAGAGACCGAGAGGGGGAGCTTGGCTTGTGCTATGATTATTCTTGTTCTTCAGCATGAATACAAATGGTCAAATTTTTCATCAGTAATGCATGAAGTAAAATTATTAGGAACTGCGACGGTGCTATTAAAAGAACGGCTACTCGTGAGAGCAAAAATTGGTGAGAGTACATGCAGCGAGAGGAAAAATAAGTATGGAAGATATATTTTTTCTCCTCAAGTATATTTGTAATTGGCTTTTGACAAAGAAAGCACGGCAGATATTGGTAATAATAGCCCAACAAAATCAAAACACATGAGTTTATGGATTATATGTAACAAACTAAAGAGGCAAAATGTCAACCAGCCTTACTTAATTTAGAAGTAAGGCAATTTTTTGGTGATGACAATGTCAAGACTTTTCCATTATTGAGAAAGTTGCTTAGGTGAGATTTTCAACCAGTTGATAATCTTCAAATCTTGAAGGTTTTTCGCCAATTTTCATTGATTGCCACACATTTTTTAATATATTGATGCCCTGAGCATGCCAGCAGCTTTGTGTTCTTAGTTTGAAACCAACATGAATTATCTTGGCTGTGTTCAGGATGAATGAATGAACATACTTTATTAATCCCCACAGGGGGGATTCCTATCAGATTTCAGCTATTTTTTGGCTTTTAATGGCAATTTTGTACCTATTGCCCAAGTGTTTAATAGAAAGGTATGTCCTGTCGCACCTTTTCAGGCATATAAAATTTGAGTCTTATAAAACAAGTTAAATGTTTACCATCACTCACTTCAGAAAATGAAACTGTTCTATGAATTCATTACACACAGATTGAAATATTTCAAGCCAATCTATTTCTTGTAGATTTAATGGGTCTGGTTTGCAGAAGACAAAAGCCCAAGATTTATCTTAGGTCGATTGAAGGGTATACAAGTTAGATTTTTTATTTATTTAATTTTAAAACAGCAATGTCAGGTTTATAAAAAAGACCTGTCTGAGTGCATCGCAATATAAACATCCATTTCAAAACATGTGTTTGTGTCTATCTATTCAATAGCTGGGCCTGATGAATTGCTGCATCAGTATGGCGGGCACAGAGGCAATCAGCCTGTTGTTCTGTTGAGGTGTAATAGAAAGCCAGGTTGCTTTATTAGTGGCCTTCAGGTCATCTGCATTGCTGGATCGGACTGGATCTCTTATCTTCTCCTTTTTGACGGTACCCCACAGATTTTCTATAGCTGCGTTTTTATTTTTTTACAAAGTGTGGGGAAATGTACTCCGCTCTCAGAGGGCAACTAGACGCCCTCCACCCCACACTGACTACATTACAGCCACTATTTCTGTAAACTTTATTCTGTCACAATGCTCGTTGTTGCATATGTTTCACCGATGTTGTGGGGTTTAGCTGCTTTAGCTACGTGATGCTTCAGTCTCGTTGTCATTTGCAGTGCTACAAGAGTCAGCTACTTTCTTCTGTGAGCACATTTGTCATGAAATGCAAACTTCACTTTCATTTGAAAACATGACTTTGGCTCACAGTTCAGTTCTTTATCTGCTTTGCCCAGATGAGATTCTTCTGACATTGTGAGTGGCTTGACAACATTTGCAGCCCTTGTCAATGTCTCAAATTTAGAAGAAATAAAAACTTGGAATAAGTCACTGTGTGTAATGAATCAATATGTGTCATTCGTTTTCTGGAATAAATGACAAAGGACTAATATGCAAAACATTTGAGTTGTAAGTGTAGCTTAATTTTTTGGCTAATTTGTTTTAACATCTTTGTATGTGTGAACTACGTAGGATTTTCTCAACGGCACCAAGTGGCAGAATCAGTGAGCCTCTTCACAAATATGTTAACAGAGACAAATGGCAGCATTTACATATTTTTCCCCACAAATCAGAAACAACCGTTTGGTTTGTACAGAGTGACTTTTTTTTCCTTTTTTTACCACAGTAGAATACAGTAGAAATAGAGCACAATCACCAGAAAAATAAAAAATCTTACGGATAATTTTAGGAAGTCATGGCCAACTCTGTCACGCATGCATTAGTTGCAGCAAATGCTGCTGGGACTATACTGTGTGTCTTCGGCGATGCTCTGTAAACAGCATTAGACGCGCCCAGTAAAGAATAGACTTGTCACATTTTCAGTGAAGCTAGTCTAGCACAACAGATTGGAGACCAAGCCGCTGTGTATGCATGCACAAACTTGCCAGACAAAGGGATTGGCACTTGTCAGCAATTTTATACGTACAAAGGGGGTTACATAGAGACACACATGAGCCTCCTTGAAGGAGGACAGAGCTGTACATGCCTGAGCCATGTTTATATACACTTATATACACAGAGTCAGGTTGAAAATCAAGAGTTTGGCTGCAGTTGCAACAGCTTGCCCTGGGCATGAATAAAGAAACACCTGTGTGTGTCAAAGTGGTGCCATGGCAACACTTCCTGATATGTGATCCAGGCCAGCATGAGGAGGTTTTTTTTTTGGGGTTTTTTTTTGAGAGAGGAGCCTGTTGGCAAGGAGGAAGGACCTTCTCTACAAACACTTGAACATCGAGAGGAAGCCGTTTATTTACAGAATCCGATCTCTTTCAGTCCCAATGTTCAATTGAAAATGTTTATATAATAAACATTGTAAGAAATAACAAACTTGTTCTTACCCATTCTCAAAGATACGTAAAATAATATAGTCAGTTGTCTGCTTCAGTTTGTGTAGAAAATAAAACTTTCAAATTACTTTAGCAATAACTGAGAAATACAAACAAATATTACTGCCGGGATTTAAAGTGTTAATTTAATTACACAGATTTTTATGTATTAAACATTTTATAAAAACACTACATATTTCTGTTGTTGAGTTTCTGTGTCTATTCAACAATTTAGCAACTGGAGGGTTTTTGAATTGAAAGTGTTTTTTGTTTTATCAAAAAAATTGTTGCATATAAAATGCAACAACAACACAATTAACTCCACTAAATATTTTAAACCTAATAAACCAGAATTACATAAAGAAATAAACTGTACCTATTAGCTGCACAAAAAATATTTTTACAGCTAATTTAAAACCCCAAAGCATGAATATTTGATAAAATATGTATTCTTCATCATCTTCCTGAATAGGCTTTGCTTCACAATTTTTCCAAGGCTGTGGTTATCCTACTTGCTTGAGCATCATTTCCCACACTTTTTCCTTACACTAAACTTTCCAATAATATGCCTGACTGCA
Organism: Micropoecilia bifurca; assembly: GCA_903067075.1. Lineage (NCBI taxonomy): Eukaryota > Metazoa > Chordata > Actinopteri > Cyprinodontiformes > Poeciliidae > Micropoecilia > Micropoecilia bifurca. Next base: position 15,241 of record CAEGAF010014734.1, read on the forward strand.
GCCCTGTTTACCAACAGTCAAATTCTTTTGTTTTATCTTCATGTCAGTGATTATCACTGTGGAAGCCACAACATGGTCATAGCATTTCTTCACAAATTACTCTTTGATCAAATTTTCCAAAAGAAAATTTTTTTGAGTAACCTATACGCAATCAAATAATAATAAACACATATATTGCTTGATATACTTCACCATGTGTGTCATCAGTCAATATGAATTTTTGTTTTAATTAACTTCCAAATCAACTTTTTGATATTCCAATTTACACAGATGCAAGTGAAGTGAAAATCCAGAGTGTCATTATTATTGAAACTGAGTGCAAATCAAAGGCTTTGTGATGATACAAAACATCAGGCTTTCATCACCTGCCCTACAGTGGCAACATAAGAGAAGGGCCGGGCTACATCAAGGGGTTTTGATTTAGATTCAGAGACTTAAGCTGTTTCTGTTGCAGCACAAGAGCTGTCTCTCATTCTAATCTCAGCAGCGATCCACCCTGAGCCAGGAATATCCCAAGATAAATATGGAAAGAGAACAATGCGATTGCTGAGCAGCAACTTCCCATTTTCTACACCTCTCATCTCTAATCCTCTTCAGCATCGCTCCTGAACCGCCGCTCCTCTTCTGAATGAGCAAGCAGACCTGAGGAACAGTCTGATATTACACTGCTGTGTCTCTTTCCTTTGCTATTATCACCATCAACACAGTTTCTGCCCACACCTTAACAAAGGGGTTTAACTGCTAACCCTGCCCCTTTAATATCAGCTGCTTCACTCGCTGCATAAGATATTAGCATGAGTCAACCTAGGGTTTAGTTATTTTGACAGATAACTGGATGTTATCAATCTCTAAAGTCAAAAACTCTCCTGATCTGAATATAGATCCTTGGGAACAAGAACCATCACATTCACTCACATGCAATCTTTGTGAAAATGTTGCTCGGCAGATGATGATGATGATGCTGACGATGAGACACGGGTGCCTGATGAGTGCATTTGCAATACAAGAAATCCACAGAGGATTATAAAACAGTGAGATTTTGTTTTCAAAAGAAATCATGCACCGTCTTTGTTCACCGTGGAAAATACCTTCGTCTTCGTCACCGTCGTTTTCCGACAAATCTTCGCCCTGTTTTTTTGCATGGGCCCCTGTTGTTGAAGCAGGGAGAGAGACATAGAGACGTACAAAGAAATTCAAAATAGCATGTTTGGCAAAAAAAAGACAAATGGGGTTGGGGGGGAAGAGGCATTTCATTGAGAGCACCATTTAAAAATGCATAAGAAGAGAACAATGTTCATTTAAATACAATCCAAAAGCACACGTTCAATTTTCTACACGAGGCACATAGCTATGACAGAAACATAAATCATTCATTTTGGATACAAATTTAATGGGCTTACAGTGAGTCATATAAGAACACAGCTTTTAAAATTTTATTTATACAAAACTAACCTGTTAATGCAGCATTTTCAACTCAGAGTCACACAACACTGACATTTTCAGAAAATAAAGTTTCAAAGTGATCGGTGGAGGGAAATCAAGATACTGTGTCTGAGCAGCTAAACATTCATTCTGACATTTTAGTTGGTCTTTGGGGGATTTTTATGTGAGTTTAGATTTTATGGAGATTGGATGCTGACTGGTTGAAAAAGACTGCTAATAAGGAGTCGCACTAATTTTCTTTTGGGGTTTTTTATCATCAAGAGGTGTGTTGGATAAATAAGTAAGATAAATAAATAAGTATTCAGGTAGGATAAGGTCTGATGTTGGTTTAAAACACAAGAAAATGTCTGATTGTGCAAATGTCTTTTAGATTTTGAGGGATTTATGTTAAGTTTTCTTGAATATTTAATTGGACCAACACGTTTCTTCTGACAATATTTTGGAACGGCTAAGAAGGCTAAAGGTTAGTTTTAGGGTGATGGTCATCAGGTCTTCTGATCGCAAAGTCTTGGGCTCATCATCAATGATAAATCATCAAAACACCAATGGAAACATAAAAAAGCTAATTAACAATTACAATGACTTAAATACCAGAATGCCAATACAGACTTCTCCATTTTTTTATGAAGAAATGGAAAAATATATTTTACATTTCATTTCTTATGTGTACTTTTATTCATCTGAAAAATGATACTCCTTTTATGTCGTCTTATTGGATTTTGAGATATGTCACTCTCTCTCTTTAAAAAAAAACTCCTTGGTTGAATGAAACAATTTGCAGGGGTTTGAAGAATTTGGTGGCTTAGTTGCAGATCTGAAATGAAAGGGGATGATCTGTTCATTGATGTGTATTGTGGTGTTATAGTGCTGCAATGTTTCTTTTTATTCTTTAAAAGGAAACATTGGTCAAAAAAGTGATAAACTTTTTGTTTTCCCTCGGCTTTGACTATTCACAGGATTTACAAATAATCTTCGAGGCGTCCTGTACTGTCACCCAACAGGCCATCGGGAACATTTCTTTTAGGCCGTTTTGATTGCAGGGAGAGGTTAACTCCTCAGAAATGCAACCAGATTGAAATAAACCCTTCAGGCAGAGTAATGTTTTCAGTCAATTTCTAAGTTTTTCTCTTGGTTGGTGGTTAGGATGCAACAGTCGTACTGTTACCATCGGAGGATGCGACTGATCTCTTTGTTTTGGATGCAATGTCAAAGGTGCATTCATTTAATCACTGCGGTGGGTTAAGTTTTAAGATGAGCAACATTGATTTAACATGTCATCTGCCATCATAAAGTGATGTTATGAATTTTGTCCTTGTGTTTTGGGCTGCAATAATGAAAAATCTACCCTTTGAGTCATCATTTACAGCTGGTAATGATTGTTTGTAGCCCAATGCCAGCAGCCAAAAGGCTTTAGAATATCAATACCAGTTAGTAAGTTGACTGACTATCAATCCATCTATGCAACAGTCTATCATCTCCTGACAGGAATATAAAGAAATGTTATTTTTGGAGATGACCTTTTATCCAACACCCTGTCAGTTTACATTTTCCACTTGAACAGCGCTTAATACAGTAGATCACAATGCTGTTGGTGACTTTGAACTTGTTCTCTGACGCATTCTCAACAACAGCAAAAAGTCTGAATCAACATCAAATCTTACAGGCATATTGACAAAAAAAAGAGCTAATCCTCTCATTATTAAAAGATGCCTACATGGAATAATATTTTAATAACAGAGTTGGGTTTGACCCTTTGCTGCAGCTTAAGTCGCTGCTGCTAATATCAATTAAAAGATAATTGAAAATAGTTTTCTCTTGGAAAACTCTAGTTGCTCTCAGTGTTTGAAAACATTCTCTCCGCCGCCGTTGAAATTATTAATTTAATAGCTTGAGGAGTCATAATCATTGGGGATGATACCGTTAACCACAAAAAGGCTGTCCAGAGGTATAATTCCAGTGACTCTGACGTGTTTCCTTTCCTTGTATGCATCCTCTGCATTCACAGACTTGTTCTGTAAATCTGCCTCATTTTATTTTATCCACTGTAAATCCTGCATCACGCACCATGTGTGTGTTTTATGCACCTAATGCTTCGCATGTTTGTTAAAGCTTTATCTTTACGAGTGTATGAATCCACGTTTTCACTCCGGAGTGTCGTCTTATATCCTCAGTTGTCTTCTACGTTCTGAAACGACACTGTAGGTAAAATATGCTATAATGCATAATGTAAAAGGCTGGGGTGTCATGACATTTACTCACTTACATTTATTCTCCGAAGTAAAGGAACATTTTTTCTTTGATTCCATGGCAACAGCAGTGACCTTGTTAAGTGTGTTCATCAGTTTTGCATTACTATAAATAATGCAATTTAAAGAATATCAGATGTGATACGAGCGACAGCTGAAACACCCAGTGTTTGACCGTGACACTGAGGTTTAAATGCGTCCCCTTTGTTAGTGATAAGAGTTAAAATGACTGCAGAGGATTTATGTTTCTGTGAGGCAGAGGGTTTAGGAGAAGGATAAAATCTTGTCAAACTGAAATAGTGGGACCAAACATCATAGTTATAGGATTAATCAACATGGAAGTAATAAAATATTTTTTCTTCTTTTTGGTAATCAATACATTTCTTTTTGTTGCTTCCAAAAATAACAGCCAACCTAGTTTTGTGCTTGTGGAAGAGTCACCCACCAGATAACACATTTAAAACTTTATTTTAAAGAAATAATTCAAAAATGTAAATAAATGCATACATAAGTAAATATTCAATGACATTAGACCGCTTTTAGGTTTAAATTTGTTTCGACACACTGGATCTCCTACAATAACTGTTCTTTTCCAATGCAACTCTGCTGAAACACATGTTGTCTTTAAGGCCAAACTTAACATTATTTCACAAGTGCTGACCAATAATGTGTGTAAAAGATGTTAGCATTTTATGTATGGCACTAATGCATCAGAAATCAGAAATTTTGCATAAAGCCTTTTTTTAAATGTCTGACATAAAATAAATTGTTTCTACTTGAAGCCAGTTAGATTTCTTTAAAATGTATTTCTTCTTGCTAAATATCAGAATAAAAAGTTGTAGATTTCTCTAGAAGAAGAAGAAGAAAACATCTTTAGAAGTTTACATAAAATATTTGGTGTGACGGTGCAGTGTTTTTAACATTATCTGTTGCATAAGGCAAAACAAGATGTATTTCTGAACGAAAAGGCTTCAAATCGGTGCTAATATGTTAAAGTGGATGTTCTAAATTTTGCCTGACTAAATTGCTGCACGGAGGTGGTGAATCAATCAGGAACAACTTTGCTGTGCATGAATTAAATCCCTCAGAGCTCTTAGATATCATGTCTCTCACTGTGCGTTTCATTCGATTTCCTCTAAAAAAAACTATTAGTTTTATTTTGCAGACGACTGAGAAGAAGAGGATTAAATAGCATTTGAAGGCCTGTCTGTTTTGTGCTTCCGTTATTAATTTTTCTGTAAAATAGTTTATCTTTTGTTTTTTTTAACCAGTTTTTTAACCTTACTGCTTGGGATAACAAATTGCACTTTTATTTTTCTCCTTTTGTGAAACAATGTTCCATCAACAGCATTTTATCTATAACATTATGTTGTTTTCACAGGAAATCATTAAAAGAAGCCTAATCATGCAAATAGATTCAATTATTGCTGTGAGTTTTGTGCTACTGACATGGCTAAACAATGAGTTTATTGAGCGATAGAGTTTCAGACAAGCATAGATTAGATGGCAGGTGTTGACAGGGAAGCTCTGTCACTTTGAATTTTGCAGTCTCTGAGCCCCAGCGGGTATGTGAGCATCCTAACCTGAAAACAAAAACATGTGACTTCTGTATACGAGCCAAGCAAAGCGGGGCGAGCCAATATTTGACCTGGGCGCTTTTAAAACGACGCAACAGCGGAAAAGTGTAACACTTTTAAAAAAAATAAATAAATAATGAGGAGAGGAGCTTGTGCACAGACAGCCTCAGGGAGTCAACATTTGCATTGTATAAAAAGTAGGTAGCATCTTGAATAACATCAATTGTTTTGTGTTTCTTTGACAGGATTAATAGAAAGTTGTCACACTTATCTGATCAGGAGCAAAGACGCCACACTAGACGGGCCTGCTTGCCGCATAAAAGGTATTGAAATGCAACATTTCAGCAGGATGGAATCTCACATGGAAAGCATTGTAGTAATTGGCTAAAGAGGTTTACGCGAACGGACGAAGGCATGCGCGCACATGGACTGGCACACTCAACCACATAAATACGTAGAGAGAGAGAGAGTGCCCTCAGACTCCAGAGACTTCTGGACTGAATCCACAATTCACTCAATACGTCGCGGAAGGGCTGAATGTTAACTGCCTTTCCTTTTACTGCAAAAAGGTTCACTGACAATAGATGGGCCTCGGAGTTAAATATCAGAAAGGTCAGGATGTGGAAAGAGACTTTGTGAAATGCTGCGGCCTTGACAATTCAGAGCAGTTATATTCAGTCTCTAATCCTCAGGTGGCCACTTCTCTCTCCGCCTAGATTTGTTTCTCGCATTTAGAGTCTCACTCTTCTCCTTCCCTCTCTGTGTGCCTGCCTTTCCAGTCTGTCTGTCCTTCTCCATCTCGTGCAATCTGTCTGCCGGTGCAGAGGTTAAGGAACAGCTTGGGAAGGACACATGAGAGAGAATGATGGAGAATGCAGCTAAAAGGTTAAGGATGCTATAATCCTGCGGTAAAGGACAGCCAAAACTCACACTGCGCCACAGTTGATCCCAACATAAAAGAAAAGAAAATTCCTAATATGCGTAAAGAATGCAACGGGAAACAAGCCGAACAATTGTCCAAGGCAGACACACGGAAGGTTGGACACATATAAGGTTGAATTTCTAGTAAGGCGTGATTTTAAAATATGCAAGAGACTTGTTTAAAAAATGTTTAATGTGGAAAAAAAACGTTCTGATAAGATCTTAAAGATGTATGCAAAGCATTATTTCAGAAATAGGGCTTATATATTTTTTACATATTTTTTTGAAAAAAAAAAATTCAGATTGAAAGCCTGGGCAGTCATGGTGAGGAAATCTGCGACATTTCCATCAAACGGAGGAAGTGGTTTTAGCGCCTTTTAACAATGAGCAAGAGAATGCGCCATAAGGATGATATTTTCCTCTCCTTTATTTATTTGTTTTTTGCTTCCCGATGCCAGTAGGTAAATGAAATAAGATTCCTTGAAAGTACTTTCATATTGTTTACATGGAATAAGAGAAATTCAACTTTTCAGACACAAAGTATTTCCCGCAGAAGAAAATCTAATTATGCTCAGGAAAGCAATGGAGCACCAGCCGTCACTTTTGAATAAAACGCTGCTAGCTGCACCTGCTAGCCTCAGTGGTCAAGCTACAAGCAAAAATGTTTCTGTCATAATTCCTACAAGTTTTGAATCCCTCGAATGGTTATCCAGAGGATGTTTGGGAATGACTGGAGTTTCTCTGACTGTGTGTTTTATACATTATGACATCACCTCCCCTCCCCTGCATATTGGCACACTCTGATAATCAGCTGGCTAAAAGAAAGTCTGATTTTTCCCTGTCTCACAAAGAAGACAAAATTGTGTTCTTTAGAACATTTTTTGGTCACAAAACACAGACAGTCACGGTGTAGAAACTTACTTGGCAATTCTATGATTTAAATATCTACTGAACAGCAGATTTCAAGCTGACCAGAAAACTATTAACCAATTTTTATCAGCTGTTTGTACTTGTCTTACCCTATATTTTGTGTTCTTCTAGATTTTTTCTTAGGTCTATATTACAAAGTCAATAATGAATGTAATTATAGATTATGATATCAAAACTTGAAAAATCAATATAGTTTTTTAGAAGCAATTAAAGATAATTGTTCATCGGTTTTAAATAAAAGCAATAAGATCATGTTGCATATTTTAGTTGCAAAGATTATCTAAATGCCATTAAGCTGCTGTGTCTCTACATCTAATCGTCTCATGTCGATTTCTTATTGACACATGATTATTAAGAAGTCACTATCAGTGACTCTCTGAACGAGCCTTAGGACTTCTCGGGCTGCTTCTGCTGTTCCTTTAACACTTGGGGAAAAACAAAAAAGAAAACCAGACTGACAGAGCTGCCTGGAACCTGGACAGCAGCAGCAGCAGGAGGTCCTCAAAAAGGCCTGAACAGAAACTTCCTGCTGTGGTCACATCTTGCATCTTAAGTGAATATTATTGGATTTGCTACTTTATAAATCTGTGGTGCTAAATGGTCAAAAATAACAATTTCATGTTACTCATAGGAAGAAAAGTCTATAAAGATAATGTTGTTTGTGTTGATTTTATGGTGAATCTGCTTTGCTGTCAAGTCAGAGAAGCTGTTTTTCCTTTTGTTCCTGCTTTCTTGGAAAGTTTTTAGCCCCTGTCTGCTTGGCGTACAGATTTCCTCGGCAGGACTCAGGGAGTGGCCCATCCTTCCCTGAGGCGAGTCTGAGTCGGCCAACCAATGGGATTAGCATGGTGTGTTACTGTTTGCCATGGCCCTCGTGCAGTTTAACCGGGACTCGGGGCTCCTCTGTACATTTCCCAGCTCTCTAACAACTGGAGGTCATGGGGAAAGTGGAAAGAATGTCCAGTGTTTCTGCTGGGGTAGTTAATCTACAGGTTTGGCAGCTGGCTGGACCATTCAGCACTGGCATGGAGCTGCATAAAAAACATGGCAGCTTGCAGCCTATGAGAGAGCTGCATGGGAATGATAGCTGGACGCTCCGAGTCGAGCCAAAACCTAAAACAAGATTTTATGTTTCAAAATAGACCCGTGATACGGGATACATTTAGAAATGAGGAAGGTTGATCTTAGAGTATCATCCAAAATGTAGTGCAGCTAAGAGAATAAGTGACTTTGAAGAAGATTTTCCAAGCCAACGACAAAAACTAAAATGAGTTTTGAGTTTAAAATGATGCACTGTTTGTACATTGTATGCACACAGAACACAATGCACTAATAATATGTGATTTTCAAAATTGCCCCTAAGTGGAGGTCTCATCAAAAAGGATGTGTTTGTGGTAATCAGCTGTAAAGTTTGACAAACTATTTAACAGACAACTATAAATCTTTCACTGATAAAGACGGTGCAAGTCTTGGTTTTTCCTCTCCTCGGACAAAATATTGGCCCATCTCAAACATATCTGGCGCTCTCAGTCGAACAGTGCTTAGCTGTGTCCCTGCACATCATTACCTGCCCTCCTCACTCCATTCACTCTAAACTCAGGGTAGGGAAAATGACTGAGTGATATGACCAAGGCTCCAGCGTCCCCACAGCTCTGTCACTGCTCTTTGCTCGGAGCACTTAGTGTAAGGCCCCTTCAAAGGGACAGAGTGGGAGGAGGGCCAGCGGCGCTGATGCTGCACATTAGATCACCTGACCTCAGGCGCTGCTTCTCAGGACATCTGTTTAGGTGATGCGGTGCTGGCCTTGTAAAAGACAGAAAATAGTAACTGTGTGAATGACATGTTTGGCACTGTGATAATGAAAATTATTTTTGGACTGAAGTAAAAATGCTCTCTTTGCGTCTATTATATGGAAATTAGTTGTAAAAAGTTTTGAGTAACAGTCAGCTCCATTGGTATGAAACTATTTTTTTTTTTGCTTTAAGTATTGTATTATAAATATACATCTCTTTTTTGTTACTGAGCCTATCTTTGATCTTTTTTCAGGGTTTCCTTTGGGGTAATGGGTGACAATAAGCCTAATCTTTAATATCCAAGAATTCAAGGGCTTTCTGAGAGGAAATAAAAAAAAAAGCTCAGCAGGGTTTTGGGGTTGATCATAAGAATAATAATTTAAAATATGTATATCACTACTGAACATGCACAGCGTGTATGACTCTGATTCATTAAGCAGGTTAATTCAGAATGTTTTGCAAATAAAACCCGTCTTGATATCGGTGGCAAATTAATGGGAAGTCTAAGTCTTGACAACAACATACTGCTGGCTCTGTTAGAGCTTGCAATAGTATTCAAGGCTCTTGAATGTTTTCACATTTTCTCACGTGAACGTAAATTATCAGCTGGATTCAGGTTTGGACTTTGACTAGGCCACTCTAGCATACAGATATGCTTTTCTCCAAACTTATATAGTCTAAAAGGTTGGATTTTGGTCTCACCTGACTAGACCAAAATTGTGGCTTAGCACCAACAGCTGTATATTCTTGACCATTTTCCAATAAGGCATTTAAAACTTAATCATGATCAAAATATTGAAATTATGTTTGTTTTTTTATTACTTCACAATTAGGTGCCAATTGTTGTAACATTGTAAAAACATTCAAAGGGTTTGAACACTTTTCCAAGGTAATGTAATAGAGCGATCACCTTGTTCTCTTTTATTGAGGATCTCTGTGCTAACGCCTCACTCATTGAAACACCAGCAGGGAATAAGGTTCCACTAAAGGTTTCATAAACACCAGTAAAAATGAAATCACTACTCTTGGACTCGTTGAACATTGCGGTTTTGTAAAACATACCTCAACACGGCATCGCTGTAGTTAAAGGCACATGATTTTTACAGATAGTGACAGTGTCATTAACCAATTAAGACTTTGCTCCACAGAGTTTTGGCTGTCATGATAACTTTAATTGAGATCCAAACTTCGTCACGACAAACATTCTTCACCGATCAGAAGACAACATTCTTCACATAGTAGCAGTGGACAGACCAACTTTGCGGGAAGGATCTCGCTCATATCAAAATTTGTACCAGGAGTTTTTGATAAGTATAAGACAAGATCTTCATAACCTTGGCTAATACAATCATATAGTTTATTTACATTATTATATTTTCTTGTAAATTTATTTGCTGCTTCATGTGTACTTCCAATATTGATGACTAATCGTCCTTTTCATTTATCTTCTTTTAGGTGTTTTAAAATAAATTTGTGCATTTCAAACTACACCCGATTTCTCATGCTATTCAGGAACTCTACTTTCCTTCGCATAATTAGACCTTTGCTTTAGAAATTTAAATTAGATGTTGGTTCTAGATTTTTCATCAACTGTGTTTTCCACAACTTGTCCTCCTCTTGTATTGAAAGAAGATACATTTCTTTCCCTTTTTTTTTTTACAAAACCGAAATGTTCAAACGTAAAGAAATCGATTTGTCTTAGATGTGTGAAATTAAAACAACTGATTTCACAGATCTATGAAAGTCCGCAAGAGTAGTGTTTAATTTCTTTTTTGGCAGAGCCTAAAATTTCACTCACATTAAGCATCTTTTGGAATCAGTAAGTTTCCCAGTCTCTCCTCTAATAAAACACAGAATGAAGGAACATCTTTGAAAAACTCCAATTCCACTTTTCTATAAAGTCCAATAGATCTTTTGATTTTCACAAAGATCAAAAGGTTGCATGTTTGATATATAAGGGTTAAGCACCTGGTACACATTATGCTATTATTTATCTTAATTTGTCACCTCTATGTATTTGCAAACACAGTCTCACATGCAAAATTTCCACATTAAATCGAATTGCAACAAATTTGCCACAGGCCAAAAAAAATTTGCTTTTCTTATGAAATATGCAATAATATTACAAACTTAGATTGTCATCATCAAAAAAAAAAATCTATGGAGTTAATAACCAAAATAGTGACATAGAAAACTTTTGATAAACCACTTTCTCATTACCATACACATGAAAGATAATTGAAAATTTCTAACTGGAAGGGAAATATTAAATAGATATTTCTGCGTATATTCCACATCTGGGACTAATTCAGAAGCAGGAGCGCCTGAAGGGCCAGTCTGTCTCTGACAAAATTGGTTTACCAAAGCAGAATGAAGGAATGAAGTGGGCACCGTGAGGGCAGTAGCTGCCTTCTGCCTCTGTGGAAATCAGTGGCAAAGGTCTCCCAGTTGAAAGTGAATCTTTGCAGTGGCACAAAATACGCTCTGGATCTTAATGTAAAGCATACATGTTGCCTTCAGGCGGTGGCAGAAAATTATCCCTCTGCGGTTACTAGCAGTGATAACTTAATCTATTACTAATGACCAAAAAAGGGCTGTTTCTCTGTGGCTGTGTGTAAGAAACCGCCTTATGCATAGATTAATGTTCCGATTGCACCGAGAAAGAATTTTGAACGTTAGTTCATATTAGCTCAATGTTTAAGGGTCCGATTCTTCCAGTTGAAATATTTGACAAATGACTCATGACTCAAACCCAGCACTTGTGCTTCTGAATTAACAACAACTGAATTTCACCTAAAAGGGGAAATCTGAACATTTTGAAGAGGAGTTCTGTGCAAGAGCTACCAATCACAATAAAGAACAAACAACTTTTGTTACAGTAGTAGAATCAGTTAGACCCAGAAACAGATATCCAATTTATAAAACCAAAAACCCTAAACTAGTGCTACAATAGTGTGCTTCTTTCATCCAATCGTAACTTAGTTTGCAGAGTTCTTTTCTCAGCCAGAACAGCATTAATGTTACCTAAAAGTTGTGTTGCGAAGCCTCTGGTTGTTTCAGTCTGTTTGTTCAGCCGAGGCAACTGCAAGCCAGTAAAATTGAGGGACTACGACATTTTTCTGGCGTGATAATATCTGTTTCAGCCAGAGCAGACCGAGGAAGAACTGTTGGCTCTAGAGAGAGAACGCAGGAGCAGAGCGAGGAGAAAACGAGAACTCCGGCGAAAACACAATCTACCTGCCGGTGCAGATGAAACGACTGTATTCTGCTGCCATCACATCCCGACTACTGTTTCTGCCATGAAGGGAACTTGGCAAGGACATTGACTTCACAGTCTATCCAGCAAGGATGTCACTTATACAAAGCCAAGTTTGTATCACAACATCCATACTTCCTTTGCATTCCTAGATTCTGGTGTTTTAATAAGCTTCTCAGATTAATTGATGTTAATTGAAAGAAACATCCAACACCAGAAGGGATGATCCAAAAGTTTAGCTTCACAGCTTCACTGGACTTAAATTTGGGAGAAATGTGATTCTCAGCTGATGTGATAATGTGCCGGTAGCTACTTCACAGAACCCCACTTCATAAAAAGTTACATTTTCAAAATAAACTTCTCAAAACGTCACAAATTAAAATGTACACATTCTCAACCCAGTGTTTATTTAGGGACCATATTCCTCAACTCCTGGCCCAGGTTCACACATCGAGACAAAAGATAAACACAACTTGCACACACTGACACACACAAACTGAAATCAAGCACTTACTCAACCCTCACTCTTATGTCAAGGTTGATTTGAGTCACAAGGCCCACATTTTTCCCAATTAGCACTTTGATTTTGGAGTTGGTAGATGGTGATAGGAAGCATGAATCACTCTCTTCACTCTTTCATTTCCTTCCCTTTCGTTCCATGTTGCTTTTGTTTTTTTACATACCTCCTTTTCTACATATTTTCTTGTTGGGTTTCCTCGCACATTCCTTGGATATTCTTTTGACTGTAAAATGAATGGAAAAACTACAAAATAACAGAGCGCTCTGGAACAGAACCCAGGTGACATGCAACAGCTCAGACTCGTATTCTCCCTTTTTTATCCCCCCTCCTCCCACCCTCACTAGACTTTCATCAACGACAAGAACAACAGAGGTCCTGTTGGGAAAAAAAAAGTAACTGGGGTGTTGCTGCAGAAATATTCTGAGATGGTGGAATGAATTTGCTGCACCTTGGGACAAGAGAAGCCCATATTCACATGCACTTCTATTTAAGACCCATTACAGCCACACAGAGGACAGGCTGGTTGAACTTTCCAAAACTTTTCTGCCGTTTTTGGCATTGCCCATTAGATTTACGTAAAATTTTTCTGTATGGCTCTCCTTGAAGTGGTGAGTAATGAATACCGTTTAAGGAGTAAATATCCACAAATAATAATGATAAAAATAAAAATGCTTTCTATGCATCCTAATATTCTACTTTTTCTGCTTAATAGGAAGCAAACTGGACAAAGGAAGGAGAGTAAAGGGTCTTACATAGATCAGGCTGATGCCACAGGCTTCTCATGTACCAGACAGAATATTTCACCAACCCTACAAAAGATCATTCACTTATGAGGCAGGCTACTATATAGGTCATATCCCCAGAACAAGTCAAGACAGTGAGGGCAAAGAAAAGGTGCATCAAGTATTTCCAATCCGTCTCTTGGATTAAATTTGCTTTTCTTTCATGTTTAGTCATATTGAGGAGTCATTTAGTTGTCAAAAGAGGAACTTCTAACATTGGCATGGAAGGGGAGAGTTGATGAAAAGACTAAGTGGAAGATCTAATCAAGATGGAAGGCTGAACTAATGAACACGTACACAGCATGCGCCAGACAACAGGTCATGCTCTGCTAGAAAGGAACAAAAGGGTGACACAGAGTTTCTGAGATAGGACAGAAGGAGTGGGAAGCAGAGACAGGAGAAAAGAGGAGGACAGTTTGGATTTCATACTCGACACACTCACCATCCTCCGTTGGAACATAGATGTTTAGGTAAAGACAGTCTTCGTGCTGATCCTGTATGTACGTGGTAACTATATCCAGGTTAAAGGTGAACCATATTGGCATCATGATCTCTGGCACTGCATTGTGAATATTCTGGGGACAGACGGGGGCGAAGTGGGTGGCGTTTTTGATCCCCGACCAGGAAGAAGGTGGCTCTGGGGGCATGAAGCGCTTCTCTCCCACGGGCGGAGCCGCGTAGGGGACCCCCAGGTACTGGTCGACGGGTCCCAGGATCTCACTGGGCAGGGGCACCCTCACCCCGCGGAGCTTCCCGTACTGCGTGTTCACAGTGGGGTGGTAGTTCTGACCTCGCAGGGCTGCGAAGCACCAGCAGAAGCTTAAAACCCACAAGGACACACTGAAATTGGTGCAACTGTGGACACCGCGCCAGTTCTGCAAGGGGAAACGATTTCTCCTTGGACAAAGCCACATGATCCCTGTGAGCAAGAGCGAGCGTAGGTGACCAACATACAAGCCGGGGCACGCCCTTCACCAAACACTCAGGCTTGCCGCTAACGCCTGTAATCCAGCCTCCGGAGGGACAGTCATCAGCTGTGATATAGAAGCCCACCAGCTTAGAAATGATGAGAAACAGCCGCAGATATGCAGGTCTTCACTCACTCGCCTCCCAGTGCGCTCGTCAGATCTTCCAGCCGGCGCTGCAAAGGCAAGAGGACAGGAAAATTAGTGCAAGTTCCCTGACAACCTACCATTTTTAGCTAGTCATTATTATTGACTCTGGGAGTCCTTTTCTGTCATGATATTAAACAGTTCACACAAACATGGCACGGCTCTTAGTGCTATCATCAATCCATAATATAATTAAGTGTGGTGCAACCTGCCAGGCTGAGGCCTGAGGATGCTAATAAGACAACTGGTATGGGGAAAGGCATTAACTGTCAGCAGGTAATTATTCTTCACTTTAAACCAAGCCAATTACATTGCTGTGCATAGTTATACCCTTTGAACTTTTCCATCATCTGTCACCTCACCATGACAAACGTCAATGCATTTCATTGGAGTTTTATGTGATACATTCACAAAACGAAGAGCATATGAGTATAATGGCAATTGTGCATGGCTTTTAATTAAACAAAAGAGAAAAAAAAATACAAATCTGAAAAGTTCTAGCATGCATTAGCAGTACTCTTTTTACTCAATAGGGGCCAAAAGAAATTTGAGTCATCGATGCCTTGAAATTGGGCCTTTAAAAACTCCTGCTCTGTCTGAAACTCTGTCTTCAGGAAGTCGTCACAGCAACGCTCCTCTATTGACCCTTCAAAAATGTTTTTGCCGGCATTTCACTGATAAGTAGCTCCCATAATGAGCTAAGCAGATCCACAGTTCCATCAGGTGCTTGCTAATTGCTGCTGGCTAGTCTGCAGGACCTGACTGGGAGAGTAGCGAGAAGGGCTGCTCTGTGATACCCAAGCTTGGAAACTGCAGGTCTGAGGAGGAGCTTAGTCCTCAAGGTCGTACTGAGTTACCAGCTGAATAGTTGGAGATAAACAGATTTCTGAAACACGCAAGCAAGACTCAAAGTAACTTTGCATGTTTTTGTTGAGGGAATAACTTCATAATATATTGTAAAGCTCTAGAGAGTTGATTTTATATAATACTGTCCACCCTCTAACAGTATGTACTTAAATCCTGAAGTGTGAACCAATCACTGAAGACTAATAACATAGTGAAAGTTTAATGTCCTGTTTAATGACACAGAGAATATAATTTCTTCATTTTCCTTTTAATTTTTTGTACAAAAGAGGACAATGGAAATGACATTTTATCCCTCTGGTTTGCTCTTACAGGTGATCACGCTATGCGAAGAACGCAGGATGGGGTATCTAGCTGCAGGCAGCAAGGCTACCTTTGGTGAACGCGTTGTACTGTAAATGCTAATCAACAGTCCCGCGGTGCAAACTGTGGTGCCAGGACTAACAGATTCCCACACTTGCTGATCAATTTTCAATTTCTGTGGCTTAGGGTCCCCCTCAGACTTGCGTGCCTACTGCCGAGTTCACTCTAATAAACCACAGAGAAGAAAAGCCAGCATTTAGAAGGGGATATTGCATTCCAAAATGACTGTGTAAATGATTTATAATGTATCAACAGCCGTTGCAGGGCACGCAACCAGTGAGAGAAAAGCAATCCTGACGTCCCTGAAGGTGCTGTTATCGCAGCAGCCGCGCGTTGCCAGATTACCTACTGGTGGCATACACTCTCTCAGCTTTAGATAAAAGAGCCCTCATTTTATTTACAATACATACATATATTTTGTTAGTGCTGTAGATGGTCCCACCTGCTCCGATACCTCTGCAAATGGAATATTTGTCGTGGACAATACGGCTTAGAGAAGCCGACAAAACCAGCACCTGCTATGTTATAATACATGAAAAGCCATCCATATCCAATCTGGGGACTACAAGGCTTGAATTGCTGGGGGCAAAGGGCTGACAAAGCCTTCAAAATGCTAGAGAAGTCATACTGACAAAGTGCCTCCACAGCTCAGTGGGATTCCTGTCGCAGAGCCAAAAAAAGACTTGTAGACTTTACTATCGTATCCTTGTGTTCAAAGGATTATGCACTAAAGCAACGGAAACATTTAATTCCTGCTTATGTGTCTGTACAATACTCAAATATGAATCACAGCACTTTTAGGGGACGCCGTTCAATATGAAAAGATCTTTGAAAGAAAGAAGCGAAATAACAACCAAAAAACATCTGCAATAGTTTATCAATAAATATTACCATCATAAACAGTGAAGATTCATATTTCTTAAATAATTATTTAACAGGGTTGCACAATATCTGGGAAATATTTAGCGTGGCTAAAATAGCAATGACAAAATTAAATATGATTGACCCACATTTTCCTATTTCTTTCCTTTTTCTCAGTTACGCAGCGTACACACCGCTTTGCACGAGGTTTAGATCCTCCGTAATGAAGGGCAGGTTGAGTGCGTCTGACTTGCACACATACTATATTATTTAAATCCATTCCTTTGCGATTGCAATTTGACACACACTGTTACTGGGATACTAACTGTGACTCGATGTATTTTGCAACTAAATTGTTCATACCTGCAAATTTAAATCAAAACAATGCATTTAGGTACAAAAAAAATAAAACAAGTCTTTCAAAGCACTCCAAGTGAAATTGAAATTGCTCCTTAGTGAATCATTATCCACCACATGTGGCCATTTTGTCCTTCTGGTGTTAAAGAGTGTTATTGGAAAAAAAACTGTCTATATAGAAAAAGAAATGTTTATAAAAAACAATCTTACAGTACATTTGTATTTATGCTGTCAAAACCAGATATTTACACTGTGTGAATACACATGTAACCTTTCTTTCTTGTTGGCTGACAGATTGAAAACTGAACCATTCCTGCAGTCAGTTTGGATTAGCAAATTGTTCTCTATTTGCTAAAGACTGTAATGCTGAGAAAGATGCTTTTCTTGGAGTACAAGTAGACCTAATTCTTAAAACCGTCACATGTGAAAATGTTGAAAAGCATGAAAACAACAAACAAACATTGTTTTTGGGCATCCAGAACAGATTTTTGTGGTCTACCTTCTACGGTTTGTGCCGATTTTCCTGAACCTTTTATGTTAAGCTGGTTTGATCCCCGTCATCTAGATTACATTCCCTGTCACAGAATCCCATTGCTTATTTTAAAAATACGCTATCAAAGCAAATTATGCAACAATTTAAAAAGTACGATCAAAACAGTATGAATATCAGCCAACAGCCCCGACTTTTTATCGACGAAAAGTGTTAAGACTCTATATGAAAGGAAAATGTAGATAAAAAGCCTCTGAAGCATGTGAAGCGTAAAAATTTCTGTATGCATGAAGACTACAAAAAAAATGTTGTTATGAATCTATAGGACGTCGTCTCTCTGTTCCACATTTGTCAAACAGAAGAGGTGATGCAACACAGTGGTAAACACACGGCTATCCAAGCTTTTCGAAATGCGGCTAAAATAATTAAATTATATGAGTTGAATTTTTAAAATATTAGTAATGAAGAACAAACTTCAAGCTTATAGAACTTTTATGTTTTTCTCTTCTCAATCCAATATAGGGGTGGTATTTTATTTGATTTTTTTTACTTATTGGTGTCTTCTGAATATCTGTCCATTTCATGTATTTAAAGAAGTAAGAAATATCAGCATTGTATTTCAATCACAGTGATGACAGTTTCCCAACTGGGCAGCTCGAAGCTTAGATTGCCTGAGGAAACAATCCTCTAAAACTAATAAAGCTGTTTGGATTCATATTTCTTACGTACATGCATTAAACTATCCAGAGAAACATAAGAGTGTATCTTGTTGGCAGACTGGCAGAGGGTTTTCTGAACGCCCAAACCTCACCCAATTTCTCTTAAAAACAACTGTCAGGATCTGTGTTTTTCTGTGTTTATTTTTGAGTTTTCTGTGGAGTCCTGTTCCCTGTGAGTCCTGTCTCTGCGTCTTCCCCGTTGATTGTTCCCAGCTGTGTCTAGTCTCTTGATTACCCTCCCTGTGTATTTAAGTCCACCTGTTGTCCTTGTCGGTGTCGGATCCTCGTCGTGTTCACCAGTCTGTTTCCCTGTGCCTCTGTTCTATGGATTATTTTCATCATTAAATCATTCTTCATCTTCATCCTGGCCTGCCTGCGTCTCTCTCACCTCACCTCAACCGCAAATCATGACAGTAGGATCCGACCACACAAGAGGTGAGGACGCCAGCGTGTGGGGAAGTGAGGCGTGGATCCAGCAGCAGTTGGAGTTGGCACAA